>CAUYLG010047613.1:0-53595 GCA_963573385.1 Cacajao melanocephalus | reverse complement strand
TTATATACCATTTTTTGGAATAAAGTTTGGAATAAAGGTTGCCATTTACTTGGAATAAAGATGGTTTACCCTTAAAGGTATCTGTGTGTGTCTTTTCCTCTTAAGTGATACCCATACAGAACACTGACCCTAAAGGGATTTGGTGGGTGTTTTGCCCCTACATCCCCTAGTTTGTTTTCCCGAAAGCTTGGGTTCCTTTCACTCCTGGGGCAGCCCTTACCCCTTGCTGCCTGACACTGGCCAAGTCTTTGGGAACAGCCCCTCCTGCTCTCTTAGACGGGGAGGGAACCCACTCTAGCGTGATTTAGCCCAGGCCTTCCACACTGTGACTGTGAACTGCAGAGCCTGAAATGACAATGGATGCTGATCTTTGTAAGGCTTATTGTCGAGTTTAAAATTAGGAAACTGAGGCCAGTATAAGGAAAACTAAATTCCAGTTTATTCAGCTCCCAGGAGAGATTCTGTGGTCCAGAGAAGTTCTGGGCGTGGGGTTTCATAGGGGGTGAGGGTAATAGATTGGTCAGTGGGGAAACAAAGCATGGGCACCTGTGTAGGCCAGAGAGAAAGACTGGACCCGGACTTGGCGAGCTGCCATTGGTCAGGCTCTTGGCGGGATTTTTGAATTTTGGGCTGACAGCATGATTTAGTGCTGAGTGTGGGGCTAGGGGTGGAATGCAGGAGTGGGTGTGGGGAGCCTGCATGGAGAAGGCAGGCGCCAGTAGGACGTCCGGCCTCCTGATAACAGTGTTATCAGGTGTGGAGGGGGTGGGTATTGTCCATCCGGCTCCCTGCGAGGCTATCGGCCTTACACTCTTATTGATTTTAATAGCTCCACTCACCTTGAGGTGATCAGTCAGGAACCACTCAGTAGACAGAAGCCATCTTAGTTATTTAAACAGAGCCTTTAATATTAAGAATGTTAAATTAGGCATAAAGTTTACGAGAAAACTAAAAAGGGGATATGAGAATATTAAGTTACCACAGCTACCACCACTAGGGCTGGAGGAACAAAAAGAAGAGATTGAAATTACTGACACTTAGATGCTTAGAAGAGAGGACCCACAGACCTGACAACTTGACAACCTGACATCTGAGTAGGGGGCACTGCTGTTTTGGTGCTAATATTTCTGGGGCAGGAGGACATGATAAACTTATTTGCCAAGTGTTGGAAAAATTGCAACTAAATTAAGCTGATGCCAGGTGGGGTAAAGAAGTGTTGTCAGGGTAATGCTAACAAAAATGGCACATAAACAGGAAGCTTATAGAAGGCAAACAGGAAGAAGACAGAGGGAGCAAGATGACTCTTTCCACTTCTAGGATTCCTTTTTTGGCAGAGTGCAACATGGAGCCTGCTGGCAAAGCCAAAATGGAATTTACAAGGTCTCAGTCCTATCATCAGAGGCTGGAGCATAGAAGTCCAGGTGTAGGTCTAAGAGACAATTGCTTGATAACTGGCACAGCCTGTATGGTCTCTTTGAGATCTATTTGCCTGTTAGACCTGTGTAGGGCAGTAATCAAGTAAGCATTTTAATGGCTTGCCTTTTTTGAGATATTTTCTATTTATGTTCCTTGATTTAGAGAGCATATAACTTGTTTCAGATCTTTGGTCATCTACTTCATTGACTTTAATTAATGAATTTACCTGTTTTAGTTCTGTGCTTGTTTTACTTTTTTGTTATTGTTATATCTTTGTTTTCAAAAATTAAAAATAAGCCCCTTACTCTGTTAGAAATGTTTATTAAATAGGGCTTTTGAGTTACCTAAAATAATATGTATAATTGTGTAGGTTACATGTTAGAATACTAAACATGTTATTCCAAGTTACTCTTCCAATGCTAGAATTTTAAATGTTTCCATACACTAAATATGACATTGATTTATGATTTTTTACTTTGGATAGTGAATCTTGGTTTTAAAAATATTCTTATATCCATGGGGTATTTAACTGCCTTATATTAGAGCAGCTTTTTTAGTCTAAGCTACTGCCTGAGTTCCAAACTTGGTTAAATATTCTTACTGCAACCCCTGCTTTTTAAAAATATGGCTTAATACGCTCCTCTTTAATGTGAAAACAATGTTTCTTCAAATATTTCATACAGGTCTTCCAAGGGTAAAGTGGTTTGGTTTTCTTAGAATGTGCAACTTTGTTAAACTGCCGTCTATATAGTCTGCTGACATCTGAAATTAGCTTTTAGAACAGGGCCCATGGTTACCATAGTGACTATTACTCTGATAATCCAAACTCATTTATTAACCTAGGGAGTTATTGTCAAGGAAGTCAAAGGTTGGCACTAATTGATTTGAGGTTACTGTCTGAATATTAGTTTATGTTGAACTGATTTGTTTTTCTAAAACATATCTAACATATGTTAAGCTTGTATAGGATAAAGCTTGCACAGTATAGTTTATCCCAAAATAACCTGTTGGCTGGCCATTTTTAGAAATTTCACGATTTCTATAAATATTAGTGGTAGTGTGTTCTATTACTTAATATGTTGCTTCTTTAAAGTCACTGGAGGAATCGATCATTCAATTTGTAAATAAACTGAAATGCTGTCTTGGGTTTTTTCCTCATGAGTTCAGAATGCTTTGGGCATTTTCCTATCTGTGTAACTCAAGGTGGGTGGATAAAAGAAGGTGAGGTAAAATGAAAATTATGGTATTTTTATTGTTTTTACTTTATTGACTCTGATAAAGTGTTTCTTCAGAGTTTGAAGGCATTTCATTAAGGATCTTGGCTCATTTAAAAAACTGAGATTTTTTTTTCCTGTTTTTGCTACTAGATCACTAAAAGTAGATCTCAATTATCTCAACATTAGTTTCTTAAATGTCAAGATAGAATATTACTTATGCAAAATGTTTTTGGAACTAAATTTGTAAAGAAACCAATTTTTAGTTTTAAAAGTATATTCTTATTTAGAATTTTTAAGAAATGTAATTTTTATTGACAAATAATTGTATGCATATATTTATGGAGTACAGTGTGATGCTTGTATACATGTATACATTGTAGAATGAGCAAATCAGGCTAATTAGCATATCCATCACCTCACATACTTGTAAAATCCAACCTTTTGGCAATTTTGAAATATATATTATCACTAATTATAGTCACCTTGCTTTGCAATAGATCACAACTTAAAAGTATATTTGTTTTTTTCCCTTTTAATAATTTCAGCTTTTATTTAAGATTCAGGAGATATATGTAAGTTTGTTACATGGCTATATTGCACAGTGCTGAGGTTTGGGGTACGGCTGATCCCTTTACCAGCAGAGAGCGTAGTACCTGATAGTTTTTTTAACCCCTTCCTTCCTCTCTATCTCCCCTCGTCCAGTAGTCTCCATTGTCTACTGTTGCCATCTTTATGTCCATGTGTATACAATGTTTAGCTCCAATTTTTAAGTGAAAACATGCAGTATTTGGTTTTCTGTTTCTGGATTAATTTGCTTAGGATAATGGCCTCCAGGTGCATCTATATTGCTGCAAGGACATGATTTCATTCTTTTGGATGACTTCATAGTATTCCATGGTGTATATGTACCACATTTTCTTTATCCAGACCATCATTACTTTTATACTAAAAGTAACAAATATATCACAAGAAAAGAAAACTACCAACCAATACTCCTATGAATATAGAGGTAAAACCTTCAACAAAATATTAACAAATAGAATTCAGCAACATATAAGAAGGATTATATACTATGACAGACCAGAGTTTATCCTAGGAATGCAAGATTAGTTCAACATACCAATCAAATATAATATAAACTACAAATGCAAAAAACAATCAGTATAACAGATCATATTAATAGAATAAAGGATAAAAATCACATGATCATCTCAAAAGATGCAGAAAAAGCATTAGAAACAATTCAGCTTCTCATGATAAAAACACTTGAACACAAGGGAACTTCCTCATTCTGTAATGGGCAACTATGAAAAACCAAAGACTAACATTTTGCTTAATGGTGAAAGACTGATAGCTTTACTCTTAATACTAGGAATAAAAGACAAAGATGTCCACTCTAATCACTGCTGTTTAACATTGTACTGAAGGATCAAGCCAGGGAAATAATCAAGAAAGAGAAATATAAGGTATCCAGATCAGAAAGGAAGAAGTGAAACTATCTTTATTTATAGATGACATGATCTTGTGTATAGAAAATTCTAAGGAGTACATACACACGCAAATTGTCATAACTAATAAACAGTTTTATTAATGTATGATACATGATCAATATGCAGGATTCAATTATATACTTCTATTTTCTAGTAATAGATAATCCAAAAATAGATTTAAGAAGATAATTTCATTTATAATAGTCTTAAAAAGAATAATTTAGGAATGAATTTCACAAAAAATGTGAGAATTGTATAGTGAAAACTTAAAAAATTATAAAACAATACAAAAATAAGAAAGGCATGGATTGGAAGACTTAGAATTGATTAGAGGACAATACTCTTCAAATTAATCTACAGATTCAGTGCAATTCTATCAAAATCCTAGATGCCCTTTTTTGCTGGAATTGATAAACTAATCTTAAAATTCATATGAAAATGCAAGGAACCAAGAATAGCCAAAATAGTCTTGAAAAAGAAAAAGTTGAGCACAGACACTTCTCAATTTTGAAACTTACTAAAAAACAATAGTCACAGCAGTGTGGTACTGATTTAATGATAGATACATTGGTCAATGAAACAGAATCGAGAATCCAGAAATAAACCTTACATTTATAGTTTATTGATTTTCAACAAGGATTCCAAAAATATTCAACTGAACAAGAGTGGTGTTTTTAAAAAGTACTACTGGGACAATTGGATATCTGTATATAAGAAAATAAGGTTGAGTTGGACCCCTACCTGTATGCAACACTTAATTCAAAATGGATCAAAGATGCAAATGTAAGAGCTCAAGCCATAAAATTCTTAGAAAAAAACAGGCATAAATCTTCATGACCTTGGATTAGGCAATTTTTTATTAGATATGACACTAAAAGCATAAGCATGAAAGAAAAAATACATAAATTAGATTTCATTAAAACTTTTACACTAATGTTTACAGTAGCATTTTTTTATTATTATAGTCAAAAGATAGAAACATTCCAAATGTTAATCAACTGATGACTGGATAAATAAAATGTATAATATCCATGTAATAGAATAGTATTCTGCCATAAAAATGAAGTAATGATACACATTGCAATGTGGATGAACCTTGAAAACATTACACTAAATGAAAGCAGCGGATATAAAAGGCCACATACTGTATGACTCCATTATTAGAAATGTCCAAAATATACAAATCCATGAGACAAACTGTAGATTATAAATTGCCAGAGCATAAGGGGAGTGGGAATGTGGAATGACTTCCAATTGCTGTGGAGTTTTGTGGGCTAATAAAAAACTATTTGGTCTTTGTTTCTGGCACAGAGCTCCTAAAATATTTAGAATTTACTCTTTTTTTATGCTTATAAGATCAGGGCAAGACCACTTCAGGATGGGAGCTGGTTTTCAGAAAAATCAACCACATAATTAGAGAGTTAGATTCTTCCCACTTCAGGAGGCAGTGCTTAATTTTCCTTCTTTAGTGTTGTCTGGATTTAGTAACTTCTAATGAAAATAATGTGGAAAGAGAAAAATAGTAACTTTATAGTCAGAAACCTGGCTGACATTATCTTAATTAAGTGATCAAGGTTACTGTTTAGTCTGTTCTCACATTGCTATAAAGAAATACATGAGACTGGATAATTTTTTTTTTTTTTTGAGATGGAGTCTCACTCTTTTGGCCCAGGCTGAAGTGCAGTGGTGCAATCTTGGCTCACTGCAACCTCTGCCTCCTGGGTTCAAGTGATTCTACTGTCTCAGCCTGGATACTGGGTAATTTTTAAAAAAAGAGGTTTAACTGGCTGATGGTTCTACAGCCAGGAAGCATGGCAGCATCTGCTTCTGGTCTCGGAGCTTTTACTCATGGCGGAAGGCAAAGCTGGAGAAGACATCTTCACATTGGGGGAGCAGGAGGAAGAGAGAGAAGGGGGAGGTGCTACACACTTTTAAACAACCAGATCTCATGAGAACTCACTCACTCACTTTCAGAAGAACACGGAGGGGAAGGTGCTATACCTTTCATGAGAAACCGACACCATGATTCAGTCACCTACTACCAGGCCCCATCTCCCACACTGGGGATTACAGTTAAACATGAGATTTGGGTGGGGACACAGATCCAAACCATATCATTTACCATCAGCAGTAATAAGTCATATTAGTTCCAAGTATGATGTGATGAGAGGGGCACTTCGCATGTATAGTATTCTTGTCAAGGATTCCTAACCCTGGTATAATCATGAGAAAACATCAGACAAGCCCAAATTGTGTAACAGTCTACAAAACATACAGTGCTCCTCAGAAGTTGTAAAGTCATGAAAAACAAGGAATGACAGAGGGACTCTCAGAGACTGGAGGGAACTAAGGAGATGTCAAGTTTAAGTGCAACAGTCACCTGCTTTGGATCCTGGAACAGAAAAAGGGCATTTATTGGAAAAACTGGTGAAATCTGAACTTTGGTTAATAGTGTTGTACCCATTTTAATAACTTAGTTTTGATAAATGTTCCATGATTATGTAAAATACTAAGATTGGGAGATTAAAGGAAGTGGTTCCTTCTCTGTAACACTTCTGTAAGTCTAAAATTATTTCAAAATACAAAGCTTAAAAATTACTGTAATTTACATGCTCTGTCATTTCCTCTTCTGCTTCTTTTGGAGAATTATGATTTTCTTCCCTCATAAAGAATCCCCGTAAAAGTAATACTGATTGGTTCTAAATTCTGTGGGCTATTTATTTTTCTTACTTAAAAGAAAGTCTTTACAATCCTTATCAATATGATAATTATATTTTAAAACCTGTAACACTATACTTTTGGTTCTATGATTCCAGAATATCATATTATTTGGTTGAAAAATCTGAATGTTATACAGTTCTTAATCCATTAAATAATTTGATTATATATTTAAATTCGTCTCATATTTCAAATTATTCTAATTTACAATAGAAAGTAAGTTGTTTTGCCTTTTAATAATGATAAAAATCAGATTAATATTATGCTAGGAGGTTTAATATTTATTCATATTTTGTATTCTACCACTGTTAAAAAATTCTTGAGTTAGGTTACAATAAAAATACACACATAGCTATTTAAAAGCCTTGTTCTAGAAAAATATTTAAGAACATGCAAAGGTGTAACATTTTAAAAAATTATACAAAAGTTTTTACAATATTTTCATAGTTTTATAAAGGAATATGTAGAGAATATATATATAAAAGAATATATATTATATATATTTATAATATTAAAAGAGAATATATATATAATATATATTCTCTTTCTCTATTTATGTATCTATAAATATAGATATACTTGTTCTATATATCTAGAAGAACATATATCAGAGTTTTTAGCAGGAATAGTCGTCTTTGGGTTGTGGTATTTAAAGTTTTTCTCTGCCCTATTCTCCATTTTCAAAAGTATGTGCAAGGAATTTTCAGTACTTTTGCAGTTAGAAAAACAGTAAATAATAAAAACATGCATGCATACATACAATTGTTAAAATTGGCAATAGCACAGAGAAAATAAATCAATATATATTGTTTTCCTTAATAAATGATCTAAAATTTACAAGATTTTTTTACTTCCTGACATTTATAAAATAGTTCTAAATTCTTCATGCTTTGTGTTTTAACTTATAAACACATGTTCCAACATAGATGCAGACCTCATATATGTCTCCATTAATAGAAAAAACTCATGTCCTTTACTTAGGACAGTGAATTCTCAAAGAAATTTGGCTTTTACGTTTTTGTAGATGGCTACCCATTATATTGCACAATAACACTCCATTTAACCAGTGTCATAGAGATAATGCAGAATTTAAAAAATAACTTAAGCTTAAATCTATAAATATCAAGACTTCTATTTTAATTATTTAGAATGCAGATATTTGCACAATACTTTCCCAACTTAAATCCTATTTGATTCTGGGTTAGCTTTATGAATCTCAAATATTGAATTAAGCTGTGATGCACTGACACATTGTTGAGTATATTATATTACCACTTATTAAAATCAAATGCTTTCAGATCGTATGGAACAATTATAAAGAATACAAGGTCTGGCCTACTCTAAATTGTCTACCATCTCTTACTTCTCATTGGCTGTTGTGTCCACATGTAATTTATCATGATATGGTTCACCTAATTGTTGGAGCCTACATGTAACTTCTTGACCTATCATATAAAGTTCATAGATTTCACCATACGCCTTTTAGCCTTTTTATTTCTATGTTTTAAGCCAACTTCTAGTTCAAAGCTACAGATGATCAGAGGTCTTACCTGGATTAAGTAGGGGCATTATGGTATATTTATAGCTAACTTAAGAAAAAAATTATCACCCAATTATTTGAGACTAGTGCTTGCTTGTGATCTAAAATCAAATTTCTTATACTTTTGACAAATTTTTATTGCAGAAGACTGTAGTTGAAGCATATGTAGTGAAGCTTTTATTAGACACTGGACATGGCTCTTCATGGCAAGGTACTTGCCTCTCTTGTTGAGACAATAATTACACCTATGCTATAAGATTTTGAGGAGGTTAAGTGGAATGTATGTAAAATGCTTAACATAGTGCTTGGAGCATAACAAGAGCATAATTATTATTTGTGAAAGGAAGAGAAGACCAATGTAGATGGAGAGTAAGGCAGAGTGCTGTGCCATTAGAGGAAGGAAAGTGGATAAGGGCCAGGTCAGGCTGTGCTAAGATTTGGGACTTCATTTGGGAGCAAAGTGGGTATCACTGAAGGGTTTTAAGCAAGGTATGGCATGATCATATTTAAATTTTGAAAAGAATATTCAGGTTGCTCTTTGGAGAGCAGAAGAACAAGTGTACATGTTTTACCTCTGGTCTGTATGTTTATGAGTTGAACATCTTTGATTTAAACCAATGGCTTAAATCCTTCCCAAAAGTACACATGTGACACATGTGGAGTCTTAGCTTCCTACTTTTATTTTGACATACTAATAGCACACTTGCAAGGTATGTAGCTCTTTGGTTCTAGGTAATTTTTAACTAAACTTGTGAATGTAGGGACAGATATGTAGGGAATAGGCAGAATGCCAAGGAGCAGACCAGACTTCAATGTGGCTTCCTGAATTCTCAGGCAATGCTTGCCTTTTACATGGAAGCTTTGCTTCCTCTCCGGGTTTTATTACTTTAGTATCAGATAATATAAGACAGCTCTGCGGCATAGTTGCTACCATTTGCCTATTCCCCACTCATCCTGGCTTTTTCCCTCTTCTTGGAGTGCCCGAATCTTTATCGTAGCCCTACATGTAGCTATCAAATTGTTAGAGTTGGCAGAAGCATTGGGACTTATTAACATTCCTGATCCAACACTTGGCTTATCATTGGCATCTGTGTTATATCATCTCACTCTGCCTTAGTTTCTATATGGTTCTTAGCTGTTGGATCTTTATCTGACTGCAGCTACCATAAATCCTTTGGCCTTTGCCATATTTTGGTGTGCATCCCTTGGCTCACTTCTTATAGACATGAAGGTTTACCTTTCTTCCTGTCTGGATCTGGGCTCTTCCTTTGGTCTTTCCTCTCACCTCCTTGCTTTATCTGATTAATTTCTTTGTGTTGTTGCCCACTTCCCAGGTTGACGATACCCAGTTTATCCTAAGCATCTTTCTTCAGCAGTAAATATATAGGGGAGAAACTGAAATTTTAATGAGTGAAATAATATGTTGTCTGAGATTTGCTTTTAGAGACCCTAGGAAAACTAATAAAAAAGTGGTAGAAGCCTAGATTAATTAAAAATGACTCAATGTTGAACATTTTTAAAGCTGAGTGATGTCCACATTTTTATTATAGTCTGTGTGTGTATGAACATATCCATAATAAAAATTTAAAAAGAGAAACATATTGTGATTAGAACATAATAACTTTTAGCCAAGTAGAGGTCCTAAGGATGGAGGTATGAGAAGTAGTATGTGATAGCCAAAAAAAGGATGCTCTGTATTGTCTTGACATATTAGACAGGCCAATTAGGTACTCTTGTAATACATTGTCCTCTTCCAAGTGATTCCTTACGGACAACACTGGTTCGTTTTCCTTGATCGTGCTATTCTGTTCATAGTTGCTTGACCCAGGGAGGGTTTTTTAAAAAAAGGCTTTTGTCTGTGTGGCAATGTCTCAGCATTGGTGCTATTGACATTTTGGACTGGATAATTCTTGGTGCTGTTGACATTGGCTTGTAGGATGTTTAGCAGCATTCCTGACTGCCCACTAGTTGCTAGTAGCCCTGCCTCTGCCCCCAACTTGTGATAACCAAAAACGTCTCCAGACATTGCCTTATGTCTCCTGGGGGGCAAAGTCACCCCAGTTATGAACTACAAAAGTATAGAGATGAAACTTTAGATAGGCTCTATCTTTGTGGATGCATGTTACTTGTGGGTATTTAGATGACATAACTTTTTTATTATTTACTTGTTTTTAATTTTTTTATTTCCATAGGTTATTGGGGAACAGGTGGTGTTTGGTTATGTAGGTGAGTTCTTTAGTGGTGATTTGTGAGATTTTGGTGCACCCATCACCCAAGCAGTGTACATTGCACCCTATTTGTAGTGTTTTAGACCTCACCCCCTTCCCACTTTCTCCCCCTGAGTCCCCAAAGTGCATTGTGCCATTCTTATTCCTTTGGATCTTCAAAGATTAGCTCCCACTTAATGAGTGAGAACATACAATGTTTGATTTTCCATTCCTGAGTTACTTCACTTAGAATAATAGTCTTGGATCTCATCCAGGTCTCTGTGAATTCGTTCCTTTTTTATGGCTGAGTAGTATTCCATTTTATATATATCTACATATATTTGACAGTTTCTTTATCCACTCTTTGATTGATGGGCATTTGGGTTGGTTCCATATTTTTGCAGTTGAGAATTGTGCACTATAAACGTGTGTGCAAATATCTTTTTCTTTTAATGGCTTCTTTTTCTCTGGGTAGATACCCAGTGGTGATATTGCTGGATCTGACGGTAGTTCTACTTTTAGTTCTTTAAGAAATCTCCACACTGTTTTCCATAGTGGTTCTACTAGTTTATGTTCCCACCAGCAGAGTAAAGTGTTCCCTGTTCACTGCATGCATGCCAACATCTGCTATTTTTTTATTTTTTTGATTATGGCTATTCTTACAGGAGTAAGGTGGTATTGCACTGTGGTTTTGATTTGCATTTCCCTGATCATTGGTGATGTTGAGCATTTTTTCATACGTTTGTTGGCCATTTGGATATCTTCTTTTGAGAATTGTCTATCCATGTCCTTAGCCCACTTTTTGATGGGATTGTTTGTTTTTTTTGTTGCTGATTTGTTTGAGTTCATTGTAGATTCTGGATATTAGTCCTTCGTCAGATGTATAGATTAAAGATTTTCTCCTACTCTGTGGGTTTTCTGTTTTCTCTGCTGATTGTTCCTTTTCCCATGAAAAAGCTCTTTAGTTTAATTAAGTCTCACCTGATTGTCTTTGTTTTTATTCCATTTGCTTTTGGGTTCTTGGTCATGAACTCTTTGCCTAAGCCAATGTCTAAAAGGGTTTTTCCAATGTTATCTTCTAGAGTTTTTATGGTTTCAGGTCTTAGGTTTAAGCCCTTAATCCATCTTTAGTTGAAGTCCTTAATCCATCTTTAGTTGATATTTCTATAAGGTGAGAGATGAGGATCCAATTTCATTCTCCTTCATGTGGCTAGCCAATTATCCCAGAACCATTTGTTGAAAAGGGTATCCTTTCCCCACTTTATGTTTTTGTTTGCTTTTTCGAAGACTCAATTGGCTCTAAGTATTTGAGTTAATTTCTGGGTTCTCTATTCTGTTCCATTGGTCTATGTGCCTATTTTTATACCAGTACTGCACTGTTTTGGTGAATATGGCCTTATAGTATAGTTTGAAATTTGGTAGTGTGATGCCTCCAGATTTGTTGCTTTTGCTTACTCTTGCTTTGGCTATGAGGGCTCTTTTTTGGTTCCATATGAATTTTAGAATAGTTTTTTTCTAATTCTGTGAAGAATGATTGTGGTATTTTTATGGGAATTGCATTGAATTTGTAGATTGCTTTTGGCAGTATGGTCATTTTAACAATGTTGATTCTACCCATCCATGAGCATGGGATGTGTTTCCATTTGTTTGTGTTATCTATGATTTCTTTCAGCAGTGTTGTGTAGATTTCCTTGTAGAAGTCTTTCACCTCCTTGATTAGCTATATTCCTAGTATTTTATTTTATTTTGCAGCTATTGTAAAAGGTGTTGAGTTCTTGATTTGATTCTCAGCTGGGCTTTGTACATATTTTCTTATTTTTTTCTTTGTCTTTGTTGGATTGGGTTAATTCAAAGACCTTGTCTTTGAGCTCTGAATTTCTTCTACTTGTTTGATTCTATTGCTGCGACATTCCAGAGCACTTTGCATTTCTGAAAGTATGTCTTTTGTTTCTTCAAGTTTTGATTGTTTTTTATTTATGCTATCTATTTCATTGAATAGTTCTGTCTTCACTTCTTGTATCATTTAATTTCCTTACATTGGACTTCGACTTTCTCTGGTGCCACCCTGATTAGCTTAATAACTAATCTCCTGAATTACATTTTGGGTAAATTGAGGATTCCTTCTTGGTTTGGGTCCATTGCTGGTGAGCTAGTTTGGGGGTGTTAACCAACGTTGTTTTGTCGTATTACCAGAATTGGTTTTCTGGTTCCTTCTCATTTGGGTAGGCTCTGTTAAAAGGAAGGTCTAGGGCTGAATGCTGTTTTTCAGATTCTTTGGTCCCATGGGGTGTTCCCTTGATGTTGTACCCTCCCTCTTTTCCTATGGATGTGGCTTCCTGAGAGCTGAGCTGTAGTGATTGTTATCTCTCTCTGGATCTAGCCACCTGGCAAATCTATCAGGCTCCAGTCTAGCACTGGGAGTTTTCTGCACAGAGTCGTGTGATGTGAACCATCTGTAGGTCTCTCAGCTGTGGATACCAGCACCTGTTCTGGTAGAGGTGGCAAGGGGTTGAAATGGACTCTAGGGGTTCTTAGCTGTGGTGGTTTATTCCAATATTTTTGTGCTGGTTGGCCCCATGCTGTGAGGTGGAGCTTTCCAGAGAGCGTCAGCTGTGTAGTATGGGGAGGAACAGGCAGTGAGTGGGACCCTAGAACTCCCAAGAGTATATGCTCTTTGACTTCAGTTACCAGGGTGGGTAGGGAAGGACTTTTGGGTGGGGGTAGGGCTAGGCATGTCTGAGCTCAGACTCTCCTTGGGCAGGTCTTGCTGCAGCTGCTGTGGAAGATGGGAGTGAGGTTCCTAGCTCAATGGAGTTATATTCCTAGGAGGCTTATGGCTGTCTCTACTGTGTCACACAGGTTGTCAGGGAAGTGGAGGAAAGCCAGCAGTCACAGGCCTTACCAGCTCTCAGGCAATCTAAAATGCCAGTCTCACTCCCACTGTTCCCCTCCTCCTAACAGCACCAAGTCTGTTTCTAGGCAGTGGACGAGCAGGGGTGAGAACTTGCCCCAGGCTATCCGCCTCCCAGCTGCAAAAGCAAGTAAGGCTTTCCTTCTTCCCCTGGCTGTGGAGTCTGCACATCAGATTCAAGCCCTCTCCTGAGTTCTGGCCAGCAGACTTCTCAGTCAGTTCAAATTGTTAGTAAGTTCAGCTGGAGATTACCTTCTCCCTGTGGCCTTTTCCCAGTGCCTCTAGCTGCCCTGCCAAAGGACTCCTTTGAGACCAGGCAGAAATGGTTTGCTGGGAGGCCCAGTGAGCTCACAGGGCTTTTCCCGCTGCTTCTTCTACCCCTATATTTCCCTAAGCTCTAAATAAACTGAGCTCCAGGTAAGGTCAGAATCTTCTCCCGTAATCTAGACCTTCAGTTTCCCCAGTGGGGATGTATGTTTGGGGTGGATGATCTCCCTTTCCCATTTCCAAAAGCTTGGGCACTTACAGTATTTGGGGTATCTCCCAGGTCTTGCAGGAGCAACCCAATTCCTTCAGAGGGTCTTGAGTCCTCTCAGGTTTCCCGACTTATTCCTGCAGTTGTTCTGGAGAAAATATCAGGATGCAAGCCTCCACACACTGCTCTGTCGGTTGAGTCAAAGTTGCAATCTAGTCCTGCTTCCCATCCTCTATGATCTGATGACATTTTTTTTTCATATTACGTAAACATGCTGATTCTAAGAATTATAAATAAATAGTAATTTAAAAATAAAAAAAATTCAAGTCTTCTTACATGTTTGTTACAATAATATAAACTTGTTTTATGCTTGGGCCCTCCGGCTTTTTAGCTTTATTATATATGGTCTTGTTTTTTTTGCATAAAATTTTCTTTGGATTATTATTTCCTCAATTTCTGTGTAAGATACTTTATTTTACAAAATCTTCTATATGTTATTATTATTTTCACCATTTACAAAGTATAATTTCTTCTTTTGTTTTTAGGTACAATTATGTACTGCTAATTTTTTTTTATTTAAAAAATTAACCTAACTTTTACAGTGTCTTTGGACATGTAGCCTTTACTTGGATGGGAGAGTCTGGAAATTTATTTGATAAATTTTGTGGTTCTGGGCACAGTATAAATGAAACATTTTCAGGTGCTACAGTATATAAATAAATGAATGTTTTTCCTGGCTCAGTTTTGTACCTTAACTAGCCGACAATTCTTGTATTAACTTCTTCAACTAAATGGAAGCGCACTAGTACATACTTCTGATTTAATAAAATCCTCAAAATAGGTTTTTGTGCTAATATATTTATAACATGCAGGTGTTTGACACAGAAATATAAATTACATGTACATAAAATTGGTTCAGGGAAATACTGAAATGTGTTGGGGAGGATATTAAAATATTTGAACATTTATTTAACAATTCAACTTGAACATTTTTCAGAACTGGTAGAGTTCATAGCTCTATTTTGTCATTAATTTTCTCTATTGAACATTTCTCTATTGAACATTTTTTTCTCTATTGAACATTTCTAACCTTGAAAGATTTTTATTTTTTCTTTATTTTTCTTGTTTTCTTATTATTTAGATAGTCTGATTGTATAATTTCTTATTTCTGGAGCACAAAACAGAGATTTGAGTACTGCTGAAAAATCCATGTAATTATTCCTAAGAATCTTCTTTATCAAATCTTTTTATCACACTTTTATATGGAAACACATATAGTATATGGTTATCTTGTTCCACAAGAACTACAAGTCTGCTGGTCTACTTAGGATGATAATCATATTTGCATGTTATGCTAAAAAAATTGGTCACATTTGTAAGTGATTTTAGAGAGACAACATTATTAAATAAATTATTTTAAAAAGATGCTTAAGTTGGTGAAGTTTCATCTCTAAAATTCAAACATGCTACTTTAATTGGCCTCTTAAATGATATTTATTTAAAATATATTTATTGAGTGCTCACTAAATGACAGTGTTCTTTTTGACTTTTCTTTTCCATCATCGTTTCTCATCAATTACATAAAAAGAAATTTTCAAGTAAGAAAGAGTAAGGAAAAAAAATTATTAAAATGAGGATTAATTTTAATTTTATTTTAAGTTCCGGGATACATGTGGAGGACATGCAAGTTTGTTACATGAGTAAATGTGTGCCATGGTGGTTTGCTGAACCTATCAACCCATTGCCTGGGTATTAAGCCTCACATGCATTAGGTATTTGAATTAGGGTTCCCTAGAGGGACAGAACAAATAGGATACACACACACACACACACACACACACACACACACACACACACACACATATATATGGGAGTTTATTAAGTATTAACTTACATGATTACAAGGTCCCACAATAGGCTGTCTGTGAGCTTGAGGAGCAAGGAGAGAGTCATTCCAAGTCTCAAAATTAAAGAACCTGGAGTCCGATGTTTAAAGGCAAGAAGCATCTAGCATAGGATAAAGATGTAGGCTGGAGGCTAGGCCAGTCTTGCCTTTTCATGTTTTTCTGCCTGTTTTATATTAGCTGGCACCTGATTAGATTTTGCCCACCAGATTAAGGGTGGGTCTACCTTCTCTAGCCCACTGACTCAAATGTTAATCTCCTTTGGTAGCACCCTCACAGACATACCCAGGATCAATACTTTGTATCCTTCAATCCAATCAAGTTGATACTCAGTATTAATCATCACACTATTGATTCTGATGTTCTTCCTCCCTAACTCCCCTCTCAAACAGGCCCCAGACTGTGTTGTTCCCCTCCCTGTGTCCATATGTTCTTTTTGTTCAGCTCCCACTTACAAGTGAGAACATGTGGCATTTGGTTTTCTGTTCCTGTGTTAGAGTCTGCTGAAGATTATGGCTTCCAGCTCCATCCATGACCCTGCAAAGGACATGATCTTGTTCTTTTTTGTGGCTGCCCAGTATTCGATGGTGTATATGTACTCATTTTCCTTATCCAGTCTATCATTGATGAGAGTTTGGGTTGATCCGTGACTTTGCTATTGTGAATAGTGGTGCAGTGAACATACATGTGTATGTATCTTTATGATATAATAATTTATATTTCTTTGGGTATATACCAAGTAATGGGATTGCTGGGTCAGATGGATTTCTGGTTTTAGTCATTGAGGAATCACTACACTCTCTTCCACAGTGGTTGAACTAATTATATTCCCACCAACAATGTCAAAGTGTTCCTATTTCTCCACAGCCTCACCAGTATCTGTTGTTTCTTGACTTTTTAATAATCACCATTCTGACTGATGTGAGATGGTATCTCACTGTAGTTTTTATTTGGATTTCTCTAATAATCAGTGATGTTGAACTTTTTTTAAAAAATATATTTGTTTTTTATTGTACTTTAGGTTCTGGGGTACATGTGCAGATCATGCAGGATTGTTGCACAGATACATACATGGCAATGTGGTTTGCTGCCTCTATCCCCCCGTCATCTATGTCTGGCATTTCTTCCCATGTTATCCCTCCCCACCCTCCCTACACCCCACTGTCCTTCCCCTAGTCCCCCCCCAACAGACCCCAGTGTGTGATGCTCCCCTCTCTGTGTCCATGTGTTCTCATTGTTCAGCACCCACCTATGAGTGAGTACATGCGGTGTTTGGTTTTCTGCTCTTGTGTCAGTTTGCTGAGAATGATGGTTTCCAGATTCATCCATGTCCCTACAAAGGACACGAACTCATCATTTTTTTTTTTTTTGGCTGCATAGTATTCCATGGTGTATATATGCCACATTTTCCTTGTCCAGTCTATCATCGATGGGCATTTGGGTTGGTTCCAGGTCTTTGCTCTTGTAAACAGTGCCGCAATGAACATACATGTGCATGTGTCCTTATAATAGAATGATTTATAATCCTTTGGATATATACCTAGTAATGGGATTGCTGGGTCAAATGGAGTTTCTATTTCTAGGTCCTTGAGGAATCGCCACACTGTCTTCCACAATGGTTGAACTAATTTACACTCCCACCAACAGTGTAAAAGTGTTCCTCTTTCTCCACTTCCTCTCCAGCGTCTGTTGTCTCCAGATTTTTTAATGATCACCATTCTAACTGGCGTGAGGTGGTATCTCAATGTGGTTTTGATTTGTATTTCTCTAATAATCAGTGGTGATGAACATTTTTTCATATGTTTGTTGGCTTCGTATATGTCTGTTCATATCCTTTGCCTACTTTTGGATGGGCTTGTTTTTTTCTTGTAAATCTGTTTTAGTTATTCGCCCCACTGAGCTGGACTGTCCTGGGTCCAGCTGCACTTGCTGCCAAAGTCTCAATCTAGAGCATTTCAGATTGCTTGTTTTGTAGGGGTGGTACCCGCCAAGCCAGATCACCTGGCTCCCTGTCTCTGCCTCTTGCCTTTCAGTTGAATGGGCAGCTCTGTCTCCCAGGCGTTCCAGGCACCAGTTGAAATGGCCACCCAGGTTTGTGTGAGTTCCTGTGTACTAACCTGGCACTGGCTGAAACCGCCATGCTGAAAACTCGTGGCTCACACCTGTAATCCCAGCACTTTGGGAGGTTGAGGAGGGCAGACCATGAGGTCAAGAAATTGAGATCATCGTGGCCAACATGGTGAAACCCCGTTTCTACTAAAAATACAAAAATTAGCTGGGCGTGGTGGCACTTCCTGTAGTCCCAGCTACTTGGGAGGCTGAGGCAGGAGAATTGCTTGAACATGGGAGCGGAGGTTGCAGTGAGCCAAGATTGTGTCACTGTATTCCAGCCTGGTGACACAGTTAGACTGTGTCTCAAAACAAACAAACAAACAAAAAACAAAAAACTTTGACTCCTTCAGTGGTAGTTGATCTGTTCAATGACCCATTTCTTATGAAGCTAATTTAGGTAATTAATCTTTTCACCAGAAGTCAACCATTTAATAGTCTTCCAAAATTGTATGCATAGTCTTGAGCAAAGTACTGTCATAGAACTACTTTATTTTAATTTCTTCTGTAAGGGTGAAGATTTTTCTCCAATGATATTTCTTATTTTATGTATTTGTTGCTCACTTAATATCAAATTAGGTTAGCTAAATGTTTTTGGTGGCGGTGTTTTTCAAAGAACAGGTCTTAGGTTTATTTATCAATTCTAAAAATTTCCCCCTTTTTATAATTTATTAATTATTGCTTTTATTTTTTATAAATAATATCTTCCTCCATTTCTATGTGACATTTTCATTATTGTTATTTTAAAGTGTTTTGTAATTTAGTTTAGTTTTTTCTTTCACCCAAGAGTTGTGTAAGAGGATAGGATTTTTTTCCCCCCTCATTAGTGTTTTCTGTGATTTTTTTTTTTTTTGCCATTTCTTTTTTTCCGTTTATTTTGTAGTGTATCTCTAATAGAGCATCTTTTGTTTCTTCTTTTTAATTATCACTCATCTTTGAATGGGATAAAGTATTCTGATACCAACTATATGAAAGATGAAGTGTGCTCTGTTTCAGGCAGGTTTTTCTTAGAACCCCATGTTGTATTTGAGTGGGTTCTTTCAATGTTGTTTCCATGATCAACAGATTAGCTGCTGTAAAGCTGCTTACCAAGTCTCTCCCCTCTATTTTACACACGCATTTTCAGGTTTTCTTTTCTTTTCCTTTTTTTGGAGACAGAGTTTTGCTGTTGTCACCCAGGCTGGAGTGCAGTGGTGTGATCTCGGATCACTGCAACCTCCGACTCCTGGGTTCAAGCAGTTCTCCTGCCTCAGTCTCTCAAGCAGCTGGGATTATAAGCATGCACTACCTTGCCCAGTTAATTTTTTGTATTGTTACTAGAGACAGGTTTCACCATGTTGGCCAGGCTGGTCTTGACTTCTGATCTCAAGTGATCCACCCGCCTTGGCCTCCCAAAGTGCTGGAATTACTGGTGTGAGCCACCGCAGCCAGCCTAAACTGCTAGCTTTCTGATCAGTGACTGAAGAGAGCCCATGAAAACCAGAAAGGTCTGGAGAGATCATGGAAAGAGAAAACTTTGGAAGATGACTTCTTGAAGTTATTTAGGAGGTCCTGGGTTCATCGCCTAGGTGTTCATGCATATTTTTGATCCTAATCAGTATACCAAAGACTTTGAGAATTGAACTAAAAGATATTACCCACATCTCAGTCACAAAGCAGCACACATATGGGACAAATCCAGATTATACTAAAGGTTTTGAAAACAGAGATGACATAGGAACCGTAGCCCACAAAGGGCAGATTGGAACCTGTGACCTGAACCCAACTGATCTGATTGCCTACAAACACAAAAATATCAACTTTCTCCACTTGATTTAAGCAAGACTCAGAGCCTAATAAAATAATATCCAAAATGTTCAGGATATAATTCAAAAGTATCTGCCGTATGAAGAACCAGGACAATCTCAACTAACAAGGAAAAGACAAACAACAGATGTCAATGCTGAGATGCTGAGAACACAGATGTTGGCATTATCTGACAAAGACTTTAAAGCAGCTTTTACAAAATTGCTTTGACAGCAATCATGAACACCCTTGAAATGAGTAAGAATATAAAAACCCGCTGCAAAGAAATAGAAGATATAAAGAGGTGCCAAATAGAAATTTTAGAACTGAAAAATACAATAAATGAATTTAAAAAACACTGGATACATTCACTAACAGAATGGGGATGACAAAAGTCAATAAACATGAAGATAGATCAATAAAAATTATACAATATGAACAACATAGAGAAAAACATAAAAGAACAAAGCTTCTAACATTCATGTCATTGGTGTCTTAGAAGGACAGAGAAAAAAGTATGGCTTTGAAAAATGTTTGATGTGTTAATGGCTGGAAACTTCTCAAATTTGGTGAAAGATGTAAATCTACAGATTCAAGAAACTCAGTGAGCCTCCAACAGGATAAACCCAAAGAAATGCATATCTAGACACGCCATGATCAAACTCCTGAAAACTAAAGACAAGAAAAAAATAATTGGCTGGGTGTGGTGGCTCATGCCTATAATCCCAGCACTTTGGGAGAACAAGGTGGGCAGATCACTTGAGGTCAGGAGTTGAGACCAGCCTGGCCAACATGGTGAAACCCTGTCTCTCCTAAAAATACAAAAATTAGCCAAGTATGTTGGTGGGTGCCTGTAATTCCAGCTACTCAGGAGGCTGAGGCATGGGAATTGCTTAAACCCAAGAGGCAGTGGTTGCAGTGGGCCGAGATCGTGCCATTTGTACTCCAGCCTGTGCAATAGAGTGAGACTCAGTCTCAAAAAAAAAAAAAGAGAAAAGGAAAAATAATTTTTGAAAGTAGCCAGAGAAAAACACCATGTTACTGTAGAGGAACAACAATTTAAACAACTACAGATTTTTCATCAGAAACCATGGGGCCAGATGGAAATGACACTTTCAAAGTGCTGAAAGAACTGTAAACCCAGAGTTCCAAATCCAGCAAAAGTGCCTTTCAGAAATCCAGATGAAATAAAGGTATTCTCAGACAAAAAAATAGAATAGAATAGAATAAAATAAAATACAATTCATTGCCAGGAGACCCATACTAAAATAATTGCTAAAGGAAGTTCGTTAGACAACAAAATTAGACAAAATTTAAAAAACAAATTAAAAAAACAGAAGAACTTTGGGATAATCAGAAATGAAGTTAGAGGGCCAGACGCAGTGACTCACGCCTGTAATCCCAGCACTTTAAGAGGTCGAGGCCAGTGGATCACTTGAGGCCAGGAGTTTGAGACCAGCCTGGCCAACAGGGTGAAACCTGTTTCTACTGAAAATACAAAAATTAAGTGTATTAGGTGAATGGAAAAAAAAAAAAAGAAAATACAAAAATTAGCCAGGCACAGTGGTACATGCCTGTAATCCCAGCTGCTCAGGAGGCTAAGGCAGGAGAATTGCTTGAACCAGAAAGGCGGAGATTTCAGTGAGCCAAGATTGCGCCACTGCACTCCAGCCTGGGAAAGTGAGGCTCCACCTCAAAAAAACAAAACAAAAAACAAAGAAATGAAGGAAGAGGAAATAGAAAGGATAAATATCAGGTAAATATAGAAGAATATTCTTGTCCTTTTGAGTTCTTTACGATGTGTTGATGTTTAAAAGCAAAAATCACAACATTGTTTGATGGAGTTTCAGTGCATGTATATGTAATATATAGGATAAATAAGACCTAAAGCTGTGTGTATAAAGAGGCTTACACAATAGTAAACAACTTCTTTTTTTTTTTTTTTGAGACAGGGTCTCACTATGTCACCCAGGTTGGAGTGCAGATGTGCAATCATAGCTCACTACAACTTTGAACTCTGAGCCTGAAGCAATCCTCTCACTTCAGCCTCCCAAAGAGTTGGGATTATAGGGGTAACACACAGCACTACACCTATGTTGATAGGAAAGAACTTGTTAAGAGATTGACAAGTTCTAGACTAGGAGACATATTTGTAAATCACATATCTGACAAACGACTTGTATACAGAATATATGAAGTACGCTCAAAACTTATCAGTAAGACAAGCAAATTAAAAAATGGGCAGAAGCTTGAACAGATGCTTTACTGGTGAGGATATATGGGTGGCAAATAAGCTCAAGAAAAGATGTTCAACATTGCCATTAAGACAATGCAAAGTAGGCATTTTCTACTGTGGTGGTGCATACCTGCAATCCCAGCACTTCGGGAGGCCAAGGCAGGCAGATCACTTGAGATCAGGAGGTCCAGACCAGCCTTGGCAACATGGTAAAACCCCATCTCTACTAAAAATACAAAAATTAGCCAGGCGTGGTGGCATGCACCTGGAATCCTGGCTACTCAGGAGGCTGAGACAGGAGAATTGCTTGAACCCAGGAGGCAGCAGCTGCCGTGAGCCAAGATCACGCCACTGCACTCCAGCCTGGGCAACAGAACAAGATTTTGTCTCAAAAAAAAAAAGAAAATGCTAAGTAGAACCACAGTGATATACCTCTGTACATGTGCTAGAGAGGCTAAAATTAAAATATTGAGAGTTCTAGGTGCTGAGAAGGGTGTGGGACAACTGGAACTTCTGTACACTGCTGGTAGAAGTGAACAGTGATATTGCCACTCTGGAAAAAAGCTTGGAAAATTATTTAATTTTAAATTTTAATTTTTTTTGTAGAGAAGGGATCTCGCTCTGTTTCCTAGGCTGATCTTGATCTTCTGGCCTCAAGATATCCTCCTGCCTCTTCCTCTCAGTGCTGAGATTACAGGCACGAGCCACTGTACCCTGTCTTGAAAATTTCTTGTAAATTATTATATGGTCTCCATATGCCCCAGAATTCTCATTCCTGGAGATTTACCCTATAAAAATTAAAACGTGTATACAGATCCTATATACAAACACTTACAGTAATTTTATTTGTAATAGTCAAACACTGGAAACAACCCACATATAGATAAACTATGGAATATTACTCAGGAAGAAAAAGAATGAACTGTTGATATATGTAATAGGTTGCTTGCCATTCTCACTCTTAAAACTTATGCCTGCTCTGTTTCCTTTCATTTGGTATTCATGCAGTTTGCACAGTCTTAGATTCACTGGTATGCACACTCACACCTGTATGCCTTTGCTCATGCGGGTTTCTCTCTTCCAGAAATGTCCTGTTCTTATAAAATAACTCCATACTTACTTATTTTGGATGTAGAGACTGGAACTATTCCCTAAGGAGTTCTAAGCCATGAAGCCTGGAAAATGTGAATACTTTCTGCCACCCACATATGGGGATAATTAGGAAGATGGAGAGGAAAATTGTGCTTATGGGTTCAGAAGTGGATAATGGAAAGAAGCCAAGGACAATAGGCAGGAATAGAATCCCCAAGGCAGCGTAGAAGATCGCACATATTCTGGTGGAGAGATCAGTACCCTGCATCTGTTTTTTTCTTGTCTGGGCCCGTCTATAAAATCCTCTGTGGCTCAGGCCATCTGCTTAGTGTTTTCAGGATTCAGATGAGTCATCTGGAGAACATGGGATTGGAACCAGATGACCTCTGTGGACCACCCTCTTCTAACATTTGGTAGTTCTACAATTTTCCTTTCTTTCTTTCTTTCTTTCTTTCTTTCTTTCTTTCTTTCTTTCTTTCTTTCTTTCTTTTTTTTTTTTTTTAGACAGACTCTTGCTCTTGTCGCCCAGGCTGGAGTGCAATGGCGTGACCTCGGCTCACTGCAACCTCTGCCTCTGGTTTCAAGCGATTCTCTTGCCTCAGCCTCCTTAGTAGCTGGGATTACAGGTGCCCACCACCACACCCAGCTAATTTTTGTATTTTTTTAGTAGAGGTGGGGTTTCACCATGTTGGCCAGGCTGGTCTCGAACATCTGACCTCAGGTGATCCATCCACCTCGGCCTCCCAAAGTGCTCAGATTACAGGCATAAGCCACCATGCCTGGCGGTAGTTCTACAATTTTCATGGGATTATATGGCCCTAGGAAGGAGAGGCTGTTATTATTCATTTTCACATTATTGTAAATTAATTCAATGAACTTGCTTTCTTGAAAACTGACGTAGCCTGGTATTGCAGACGAATTTTCATTGGAATGCGGGAACGGAGCATGCAATTTAGAAATGTAGGGGTACTGTTTATGAAAAGGTTAGACTGAGAGGATGAAGCCCCATAAGAGGCCCTAGTGAGGTTCTGGTATCTTCATGTTAAAGGGGAGAAATGAGGGCGGGCACAGTGGCTCATGCCTGTGATCCTAGCATTTTGGGAGGCCGAGGCGGGCAGATTACAGGATCAGGAGTTCGAGACCAGCCTGACCAATGTGGTGAAACCCCATCTCTACTAAAAAATACAAAGATTAGCCAGGCGTGGTGGTGGGCACTGGTAATCCCATCTACTCGGGAGGCTGAGGCGGGAGAATTGCTTGAACCTGGGAGGCGGAGGTTGCAGTGAGCTGAGATCGCTCCATTGCACTCCAGCCTGGGTGACAGAGTGAGACTCTGTCTCAAAAAAAAAAAAAAAAAAAGAGAAATGAGGTCAAGAAACCTTATCACATATAATATCATCCAGCTAGTGAGGGAGATCATCTAAATTTGAACTCAGGTTTGTCAAATTCCCCGGTTTAGAAGAGAAGTGCTCTGGGAAACAGAAGAAAAACACAAGAGGAAGGTGTATTAGTCAATTTTCACACTGATAAAGAACTACCTGAGACTGGGTAATTTCTCAAAAGAAGACATTTATGCAGCCAACAAACATATGAAAAAAAGCTCATCATCACTGGTCATTAGAGAAATGCAAATCAAAACCCCAATGAGATATGATCTCATGCCAGTTAGAATGGTGATCATTAAAAATCAGGAAACAATAGATGCTGGTGAAGCTGTGGAGAAATAGGAATGCTTTTACACTGTTGGTGGGAATGTAAATTAGTTCAACCATTGTGGAAGACAGTGCGGCGATTCCTCAAGGATCTAGAACCAGAAATACCATTTGACCCAGCAATCTCATTACTGGGTATATACCCAAAGGATTATAAATCATTATACTATAAAGACACATATACTTGTATATTTATTTCTGCACTATTTACAATAGCAAAGACTTGGAACCAATTCAAATGCCCATCAATGATAAACTGGATAAAGAAAATGTGGCACATATACACCATGAAATACTATGCAGCCATAAAAAAG
Organism: Cacajao melanocephalus; assembly: GCA_963573385.1. Taxonomy (NCBI): domain Eukaryota; kingdom Metazoa; phylum Chordata; class Mammalia; order Primates; family Pitheciidae; genus Cacajao; species Cacajao melanocephalus. The sequence goes on along the minus strand of CAUYLG010047613.1, from coordinate 28,469 downwards.
AATGAGTTCATGCCCTTTGCAGGGACATGGATGAAGCTGGAAATCATCATTCTCAGCAAACTAACACAGGAACAGAAAACCAAACACCACATGTTCTCACTCATAAGTGGGAGTTGAATAATGAGAGCACATGGACACAGAGAGGGGAACATCACACACTGGGGCCTGTCGGGGGGTAGGAGACAAGGGCAGGGAGAGCATTAGGACAAATACCCAATGCATGCAGGGCTTAAAACTTAGATGCTGGGGTGATAGGTGCAGCCAAACCACCATGGCACATGTATACCTATGTAACGAACCTGCACGTTCTGCACATGCATCCCAGAACTTAAATACAAATTAAAAAAAGAGAGAAGTTATACATATCTCTCTGAGTGGCTAAAAAGAACAAAAAAGAAAAGATGAAGTTTGGGTAGGGACAAAAAGCCTAACCGTATCAGAGGAGAAGAGGAGGATGCTGCAGCTTAGCTCAGTTACTCTGAAAATGTCCCTAGGCCAAGCTGAGGAGGTAGGAGGAAACACAGCCCCTTGATATTCCCTTTTTCTGCAGCTAGAGGCGTCCCTGGGTCCTTTCCCTAGGCTTTGTGCTCATGGCCCAGAGGCCAAGACAAGAAAGCGATGGCAGGAAGATTTGGGACTTTTTATGCAGCCAGTGTAGTAAAGTAATTATGAATCTCTTGCCCAAATCATAGCAGGGTCCTAGGGTAATTCTTAGGTTCCTAGGTGCATGAATGGTCTGCTGTGGTATTAACCGGAGCTGTAAGATGGTAAGTTTGGAGAGCAAGTCCTCACATGCTGTACCTCAGGACAAGGCTGTGCTTCCGACTAAGGTCAGTGAATACACCGAGCACGTGGTTGGGCCTGACACCCGTGTCAGGTACTGGTAGGAGCAAGCCTAGTGTGTAATGTAGTTCTTTGAGAGCAGGATCTCAGCCACCGTCAGAAGCATAAAAAGAAGGGTCTTGTTTGCATGAGCCTGGAAAGAAACAGTTCACACCACTGGGTGGCAGTATGGCGCGCCGTTTTGTTTTTGCTATGTGGCAATACTGTTATTTTCCAGCCCTAAGGAACTATGTTCTTCCCGGCCAGTCTATAACTACCCTTTCCTTCCTGTCCTGTGCCCTGTGTCTCTGTTCCTACGCTTTCTGAGGGTCATCTCGTGTGTGTGTGTGTGTGTGTGTGTGTGTGTGTGTGTGTGTGTATGTGTGTGTGGTATGTGTGCGTGTTTGTGTTGCTGTCGGTGATTTAGGAGAGGAATAAACATTTAGGTCAAAGAAAATTTAAAAAAAGGAAAAAAAATTAAAAACAAAAAAAATCAAAAAACATTTCGGATCAGTTCTGTCTTTCCTCACATCCACTTTCTGTACCTCTGAACTGCTGGGTGAGGGCTTTGTTAAATCTTTATTAATAAAGATTTATAGGGAACAACAACAATAATAAAAAACCTGGCAAGCCTACACACAACACTCTTACGGAAATTCATTTCTAGGCTGAGATGTAAAATACTTGTGCTGAAAATATTCTTTGGGGGAAAAATCCTATAGACAGGACGGAAGGTATTGTTTGAAAGATGAACTGGCGCTGCTTGCCCAGGGCAAAGGCAGAGGTAGCAGCAGGCGGTGCCAGAAGTTACCTGCAGAGCTGCCCTGCCATCTGGTGGACAAAGGGGCACCTGCAGCTTGTAAACCGAACTGTAGGGCTCCCAAGATTTTTACGTTTTAATTTTTAATTTTTTCCACACCTCCCCTGGATCAAGATTTTTACGAATGATAAAACTAAACAAAAGAACAAATTATCAAACAAGAAACTCTAATAAAATCCAGAATGAATAAATAAAGGCAATGCATGGTTGCCAGCTTTTTCTTTTCCTAATATTAAAAAAAAATGCATATATATTTGGCATCCTCTTACATCTAAAAGACAATAACTTCCAAAGAGCATGTGTAGGGAAGCTCTGAAAGTGAAAAAGAAAGTGATAGTTTTCTTTTTTTTTTTCCAAAGAGAGAGAAAAAAAGGACAATCCTTTTAATTGAATATTTAGCTTAATGGAATGATCATTGTATCTTTCTTATTTTTATAATTTTGTTACAAAGGGGTGAAACATTTATCAAGATTTGGTACTGATTTAAGAATTGATATTTGAGAACCACTGGTCTAAAACACTTCATGCAAATATTTTATAAATATCTAAGGACTCTGAAATATTTCAGAATAGGGACTTGGAGTTAAAGCACTGTATTCAAAACTTTAGGGCCCATTTTAAATCAAACATTTTGATGATTAAAAATTGTCATTATTTCACTTGTTTCTGGGTCTTGAGAATTCCAATGGGCCTCTCACATTTGTTTCATGTTTTCCTGGCTTAAGAGGACATCGATCGCCTGATTTTAGCGTCATCACAGCACTTTCCTGGTGGCTGCATGTTTCTTGGGTTGTCTTTAACTAGGGACTGTACAAATTAAGCTTGGGCACCTACATCTTGGTATGTGTGTCTAATAAAGTACATGATGTGTGCTTGCTTCAGTAGCATGTATACTAAAATTGGGATGCTCAGAGAAAATTAGCATGTGTGGCAAGGCTGACACACAAATTCGTGAAGCGTTCCATGCCTTTTTTTTTTTTAACAAATAAAAAAGTGTGGCTGGACACGGTGGCTCACACCTGTAATCCCAGCACTTTGGAAGGCTGAGGCAGGTGGATCACCTGAGGTCGGGAGTTCGGGACCAGCCCGGCCAACATGGTGAAACCTCGTCTTTACTAAAATACAAAAATTAACCAGGCATGGTGGTGGGCACCTGTAATCCCAGCTACTTGGGAGGCTGGGGCAGGAGAATCGCTTGAACAGCCTTAGAAGTTCCAGTGAGCCAAGATCATGCCACTGCACTCAAGCCTGGGCGACAAAGCTAGACTCTATCTAAAAAAAAAAAAAAAAAAAAAGTGAGCTCCGGATCACATTTTTTGAGTTTGAAGCCATCTCAACCATTTACTATGTGACCTTGGGAAAGTGATTAATCTTTTTGTGCCCATTTGTTAGAATAAAGAATTTGACTGACCATTGCACCTGACTGCTAAAAGAAAGATTTTAAATCCTTGGGTTTCCTGAGCAATAGAAATGCCCTTGTTATTCATGAGCTCTTTGGACCATACCTAAATTAATGCTAGTGAGATGACTCAGGCTGGGAGCTGGTCATGTCAGAAAGACCAAGCATGAGGCTAGAGGGTTTGAGCTGTGAGTGGGGTGATATCTGTTCGACCTCTTCTGGGGAGATTTGGGGGGCTAGAGATTTAGTTTAATCATATCACCAATGGGTCCATCAATCATGCTATGTAAGGAAATCCCAGTAAAATCTCTGGACACTGAAGCTTAGTGGTGCTTCCTGGGTGGTGAACACATCCATGTGCTGAAAGGTAGCATATCCTAATTCCACAGGGAGAGGGCACAAAAGCTCTTCATTCTGGACCCTTCCAGATCTTACTCTATGGTCTTTTCATGTGACTGGTCCTAACTTGTATACTTACAATAAAACTGTAATTACAAATATAGTGTACTCCTGAGTTTTATGAGTAATTACAGTACATTATCAAACCTGAGAAGGTTGTGGGAACCCCTGAATTTGTATTCAGTTGGTCAGAAGTATGGGTGGCCTGGGGACCACTGAACTTGTGACTGGCATCTATAGTGAGAGCAGTATTAATGGAATCTGTGCCTCTTAACCTGTGGGGTCTGTGATATCTAACTGTAGTACTGTGGCAACTTAGATTCCTCATCTGTAAAATGGGAATTAATAATTGTATTTACCTAATAGGATTATTGGAACATTAATTTTAATTGTATATGCCTAGCTTTGGAGAAACTATATAAAGTTTGGATAGCAATTCTTCTAAAATTAACATGTAATCAAAACCACAAACAATTGTTTTGCACCTCTAAACTTCACCTAAGAGAAAGAACAGAAGAAAATGTTAAGTGTGATTTGAAACATTTTCAAATTATAAGTATAATAGAACAATAAAGGGAATTCTTAAGCAGGTAGTTAAACATCTAATGCTGCTATATTTAAAACATATGTAGAGCTGCCAAAATAAAGTAGTGGCACAGAATATAAAATTGCCTTTGCAGAAAAATTATAACTGAGAAAATTATGACAGTGAGAGAAATCTGACATGGCCGACTCCGTCTTGCTTCTGGTTTCATGGGTTGGCTGTCTTTGCTCATTCCTGGGAGTGGGTCAAGCCAACTTTGGGATAAATTTGGTTTATAGCTTAAATGATAAGAGCCCTTCCCACAAACTAAACTGTTGTAAAACTAATGAAAAGCCACCAAGTTAGGATGAGAGGGGCTTGAATTCTAAATAATTACCAGCCATTATTCTGGAGGTCATAAGATTCGTAACTTCCCCAGTTACTTTTTTTTTTTTTTTTTTTTTTTGAGAGTGAGTCTTGTTCTGTTGCCTAGGCTGGCAGGCAGTGATGCAATCTTGCCTCACTGCAACTTCAGCCTCCCCTCATTCAAGCGGTCCTCACGCCTCAGCCTCCTGATTAGCTGGGACTACAGGCGTGTGCCACCATACCCATCTAATTTTTGTATTTTTAGTAGAGATGGGCTTTCACCATGTCAGGCTGGTCTTGAACTCCTGGCCTCAAGTGATCTGCCTGCCTCGGCCTCCCAGAGTGCTGGGATTACAGGTGTGAACCACAGCACCCAGCCTCAGTTACTCTTGAAGATTACATAACTATTGTAGAATCTAAGACTGGCCTTTTTAGATGTCTTTTTAGGTTTTTGCCTTTCTGGCAACTGGATGGGCCAACCTGGACCTGCCAACCAGTCCTGTGGCCCTCACGCAGGAACTGACTCAACATAAGACAGATTCAATTCCCTATGATTTCAGCTCCAACTCAACCAATCAGCTTGTCTCCTACCCTACCCCCTTGTCCACCAAATTATCTTTGAAAAACCCACAACCTCCAAGTCTTTGAGGAAACTGATTTGAGTAATAATAAATCTCCCGTCTCCTGTACAGCTGGCTCCGCGTGAATTTAACTCTTTCTCTATTGCAATTCCCCTGTCTTGATAAATTGTCTCTGTCTAGACGGTGGGCAAGGAGAACCTGTCAGGTGGTTACGAACTGAGAGTCCAGAGACAGGCAAGCCCCAAAGCACTTAGTGTATTTTATTTTATTTCATTTTTTGTTTCATTTTATTTTTTTAGTGACAGGCACTTGCTGTATTGTCCAGGCTGGAGGGCAGTGGTGTGATCATAGCTCACTGCAGCCTTGAACTCCTGGGCTCAAGTGATCCTCCAGCCTCAGCCTCCTGAATAGCTGGGACTATAGGTGTGAACCATTGTACTTGGCACCCAGTATATTTTAGTGGCAGTTTTTCCCATCATGAGGAAAATATATTCAACAAATGGTGCTAGAACAATTGGATAATGATTTGAATAAAAGCTACCTTTATTTAATTCATAGCAGTCACCAACAGAAATCCCATATTTGGGGAAAAAGTTAAAATATTGAAAATAAATCACTAAAAGATTAGAAGAGCTGGGCTTGGTGGCTCACGCCTGTAATCCCAGCACTTTGGGAGGTCAAGGTAGGAGGATCACTTGAGCCCAGGAGTTCAAGACTAGCTTGGGCAACGTAGCGAGATCCCATCTCTAAAAAAAAAATTAGAAGAAAATATGAGTATTTTAATGTGATCAACACAGGTAAGACCTTTCTTTCTTTCTTTTTTTTTTTTGAGATGGTGTTTCGCTCTTGTTGGCCAGGCTGGAGTGCAATGGCGTGATCTCTGCTCATCGCAACCTCCACTTCCTGGGTTCAAGCAATTCTTTTGCTTCAGCCTCCCAAGTAGCTGGGATTACAGGCATGCACCACCACGCCCAGCTATTTTGTCTTTTTAGTAGAGATGGGGTTTCTCCATGTTGGTCAGGCTGGTCTCAAACTCCCAACATCAGGTGATCCACCCGCCTCTGCCTCCCAAAGTACTGGGATTGGAGATATGAGCCACCATGCCCAGCCAAGACCTTTCTAGCATAAAAGGAATGGTAAATCATAAATGCACACACAGATGGAACTGATCTCACAAAAGTAAAAACTCATAGACATTAAGCAATTAACATCCGAAGTGACAAACAGAGAAACATTTACAATATGTATCAGAAATATTTTAAAAACAAGTGTAGTCATCAAGATTGGCAAGATCATAGCATAGACTAGAAATTGGCAAACCTTTTTCTGTAAAGAACCAGATGGTCACTATTTCGGGTTCGTGGGCTGTGTATTCTCTGTGGTGACTCCTCAGCTCTGCCACTGTGGCATGAAACTAGCCATAGGCAGTAGGTAAACAGATGGGCATGATTGTGTTCCAATAAAACCCTGTTTATAGACACTGAAACTTGAATTTCACTTAATTCTCCTGTGTCACAAAATGGTTTTCTTCTTTGGATTTTTTCAGCTATTTAAACAGGCAAAAGCCATCCTTTGCTCTGGCAGCAAGCCACTTTGGACCACAGGCCATAGTTTGCTGACCTCTGACAAAGACGGAGTCTGAAAGGGTCCTGCAGGTATGAGCAAGTTTGAGAGGATGGGGGCGGGGATTGCTTTTGGCTCATGACTACAACTTGTCATAAAATAAATCAGTGAGGATTTAGGACAGAGTGGATTGATATTCAGTAGCGAATATGGAGCCCCAGATGTCTTGTGGGTCTGGTCCCAGAAGCAGGCAGGATGGGCTGGAGGGGTGTTTGTTAGGACATTGCCATAATGGAAGAGGTACCTGGCCCTAGGAGCCTGCCCCAGAGCAGGAGAATGGAGATGGATACAAGACATGGTGTGGATACAGAGCTGAATGTTAAGGAAGGTTCAGAATGAAAGTGGACAGAGTCTCTGATTTGTCTGACTGGAAGGGAGCTAGTCCCATGATCAGAAATAGGAGAAAGAGGAGGCAGTGGTAGGAGCAGATGAAGAGCTCAGTTGTACCCATGATTGGAGGTATCAGAAAAAATCTCGGGGATAGATTCAAGGAAAAACTGGAGCAAGGTCAGAGTAGTGATCTCAAAGACACCTCAGGAATGTCTGCCAGAGTCCAGAACTTTGGATAATGCCTATGACTGGAAGCAATGAGAAAGAGGAAAGCTAGTAATCTAGTTCACAGTGGCTCAATCCTGGCTCCATCGCTAACATCAGGAACTTAACAAGGATCAAGTCTCAGAGGAATATTATGAGAGTCAAGTGAGATCACAGTTAATGAAGTATTTTTCACACTGCCATATTCCTTATATGTGCTGGCTTGAATTTGGATCATAGTCCCGAAAGACAGTCCGAACTCCTTAATTCCAATTGTTGAAATCTCTAAAAATTAAAATTCACAAAATCTAAAATTTCTAGCATCCAAGATCCCGCAAACCACACTTGTGCTATGTTAGGTGGAACTATTACCCTGTTATTGCCTTTATTTGGAAATTAAGTATGGTTGAAGGAGATGCATATGAGTGCCAAGTTGACAAGGGGTGGATTTGTGAAGTTGATTTTAGTGTGAACTTGACTGGAAAAAGAAATACCTAGAAACCTGAGAGAGCATGATTTTAGGTGTGCCTGTGAAGGTGTTTCCAGAGGAGCTTAGTGTGTAGTATGAGTGGACCAGGTCAGGAAAGATCTGCCATCAGTGCTGGCGGGCACCATCCAATTTGCTGTGAGCCCAGAAAGAACAAATATGGAAGATGAATTGGTCTCTCTCTGAGAGCTGGGACAGACTTTACTGGTGCTACCTTGGACATCAGAAGTCCAAAATTCACTGGCCTTTGGACTCAAGGACTTACACCAGAGGACCCCTGGATACTGAGACTTTCAGCACTGGACCAAGAGTTACACCATTGGCTTCCCTGGTTCTCGGGCCTTTGGACTTCAATGGAACCGTGCTACCAGTGTTCTGGGGTCTCTAACTTGCAAACAGCCTGTCATGGGACTTCTCAGCCACCATTATCACATGAATCAATTCCCCTAATAAACCCTCTTTCATCTATCTATGTATATATCCTATTGCTCCTGTCTGTCTGGAGAACCCTGACTCATAATTTGGCATTGGAGAAGACGAATATTATTCCTTCAGACTGGATTCTTCACTACATGGTGAAAGAGATCTGTGAAATTCTTTCTTTGCAAAAAGATTGTGATAAGTTAAGTATATGAGGCTCCTTAATGGTGAAAGATAAAAAGCTACTTATTATTGGTGCTGCAAAAGCAGAAAACTGCTTACTTGTAACGGCCAAGAATCACCAGCCTTTCAAGTGAACAGCATGTCCTTACAAAATGTGTCGGTCACAACACTCTCCAAATGCAAGTGCAGTGAGCATTTTAAAGATCATAGAAGTGAAAATGCAGGCAAAAATTACAAGTGATTCCATCATTTTAGAAACGTTTAATGGCTAATGCCACTGATGGTACGTAAGACCATAAATAGTATGTGAGAAAATACAGATATCAACAACTCTGTGGTATTCTGAACAGCTGCGGTCTGAACAAAAAGTTTAAAAAAAACCTTGAATAATTTGGTAGGTATTTTCTTATTTTTTCTATGCTCAAGAGCGATATGTGGGCCAGGCGCGGTGGCTCTCGCCTGTAATCCCAGCACTTTGGGAGGCCGAGAGGGGCAGATCACGAGGTCAGGAGTTCGAGACCAGCCTGGCCAACATAGTGAAACTCTGTCTCTACTAAAAAATACAAAAATTAGGTGGGCGTGGTGGCGAGTGCCTATAATCCCAGCTACTCTGGAGGCTGAGGCAGAGGTTGCAGTGAGCTGAGATCATGCCACTGCACTCCAGCCCGGGTGACAGTGAGAGACTCCGTCTTAAAAAAAAAAAAAGAGTGCTATACGAAACAAATTTATGCTGTAACTAAATGCATCTAAAGTGTTTTCTTTAGGATAAGGCCCAGGAATGACATTAGTATATGAAAAATATCCACTTAAAAATGTGTTTGGGCTGGGTGAGGTAACTCACGCCTGTAATCCCAACACTTAGGAGGCTGACATGGGTGAATTGCTTGAGCTCAGGAGTTCGAGCCAGCCTGGGGCAACATGCCAAAAGCTCATCTCTATATTAAATTTAGTTTTTTTAATTAAAAACGAAAAACATAAAGAAAAAATTTATTTGGCAAGCTATTAAAATAGGATTGAATGTGAGCATCTCATCCAAATTCATTTGATTTCTACAGTGGGCAATGTACTCCCTTTGACTTCCTGATCACCTCCTTTATTCAGTCACTCATTTATATAGGAAATATATATAAAGTGCTTACTCTGTGCTTGATACTGCAATAAACTAGGAATCCAAAGATGCACACACATAGTAGATGCTGTGGGAGCTGACGGGTCAGTGACTGGGCAGATAAACCAGTTGCTATCAAATGTATGCACTATGGAACAAAGTGTTCTCTAAACACTCCAAGCCCAAAGACTAGGGAGTTCTAACTTGTCCTGAGTCAGGGGAGGGAGGGACATCTGAGATACATCTTGACGTTTCAGTTGGTGTTAATCAGGTGGAGGGGGACAGAAACAGGAGGGCATTCCCAAGAAAGAATAGTGTGTGTGTGTAGGGGCACGAAAGTGTAAGTGACTGTGGCAAGTGACTTCCCTTCAAGAAAGGGAAGCTGCTGGGTATGGGTAAATTGTAGTGTTTGCATGTTTGTGTATGCTTGTGTGTGTGTGTGTGTGTGTCTTCACACAACAAGTGGGTGCTGGAAGACAAAACTGGAAAGGTAATTTGAAGTCAGAATGTGAAGGGCCTTAGGATATTTAGAGTCTCAGGAATCTCTGAGGGCTTTAGTCTTGAACACATTTGTCTAACATATATATGTTCAGCAACCTGCCTCAGGCTTTGGGTGTGTGGAACTTGACGACTGGGCTGAGGGAGAAAAGAGAGGAATCACTTGGTGAAGATGCTGATGGCTCACAAATAAGCTCAATGAAGTCTTCAGCACTGTTGGAAATGGGCAAGATATTATACTACGTGATACTATTTTGTAGATAAAGTAGTATCACACAACATGTCTATATTTTACATAGATTTAAAATAGCATCACACAACATGATATGTATAAAAATATGATATATATCTCCTAGCATGAATTCTGAACCTTAAAAAGGAAGAGTCGGCTGGGCGTGGTGGCTTACATCTGTCATCCCAGCACTTTGGGAGGCCGAGGCAGGTGGATAACGAGGTCAAGAGATGGAGACCATCCCGGCCAACATCGTGAAACCCTGTCTCTACTAAAAATACAAAACTTAATGGGCGTGGTGCACACCTGTAGTCCCAGCTACTCGGGAGGCTGAAGCAGGAAAATCACTTGAACCTGGGAGGCGAAGGTTGCATGAGCCGAGATTGTGCCACTGCACTGCAGCCTGCAACAGAGTGAGACTCTCTCTTAAAAAAAAAAAAAAAGAGTCAGGGAATGTTCTGCTGTTTATTATGGTGCTAGGTTCATATTGCCTATTAATAATGGGACAGTCAGTAGCCTAGGCACATGTCCAAGCTGACTGGACACTGGGTGGAGAGCATAAGGTCTTACACTAAAAGACTGCAAACACAGATGCATCTCCAGGTTCAAATTCACCCAGGATAAGCTAGGCTATTATAGTGGGAACAGAGCTTAGTGTACAAACCCAGGTGTACAAAGCATATCAAATTTCTTAATTTCCTTCAAAAAATTTCATCGGAATCAAAATAATCAATTTGCTGGCAGGAAATTAAACCTCAGTCATCATCGGAGCTCCTGTCTCCAAGAACATACAAAGGCATAAAGGTCACCCAGTGCTAAACCATTGGGGAGGCCCTTCTGGTCAGTGGTTGTCAGCCACTGTCTGCTGAGTGGCCTGAGTTTCTATGAATTTGTCTCTTTAGGGCCATTACCCTTCTGTGTCCATCCTACTTGCAGAACCTAGGAAAATTTTCCACGACTTTAGACTTCACTGCCTGGGGTCCAGCCTCTGTTGGTTTACCACAGTGGGAACACAGTAAGAGAGGCACCCAGCACAAAGCTAGAGAATCAGAGGTGTCCTGGAGGAGGTGCTCTTTCTTTTTCTTTCTTTCTTTCTTTCTTTCTTTTCTTTCTTTCTTTCTTTCTTTCTTTCTTTCTTTCTTTCTTTCTTTCTTTCTTTCTTTCTTTCTTTCTCTCTCTCTTTCTTTCTTTCTTTCTTTCTTTCTTTTTCTTTCTTTCTTTCTTTCTTTTCTTTCTTTTTTTTTTTTTTTGAGGTGGAGTCTTGCTCTGTCATCCAGGCTGGAGTGCAATGATGCAATCTTGGCTCACTGCAACCTCCATTTCCCGAGTTCAAGTGAGTCTCTTGCCTCAGCCTCCCAAGTAGCTGGGATTACAGGCGCTCACTACCACACTTGGCTAAGTTTTTGTATTTTTAGTAGAGACAGGGTTTCACCATGTTGACTAGGCTGGTCTTGAACTCCTGACCTCAGGTGATCCACCTGCCTTGGGCTCCCAAAGTGCTGGGATTACAGGCCTGAGTCACTGCACCTGGCCTGACATGCTCTTTTTGACAAAGCTTTCTGCTTCATCTGTGATTTCCCTTTCTTCTCTTGAAACTTGTAGTCAATCAACTTTCCACTCTTCTCCCCATCCCGTCGCACCTGCTTCAGTCCCTGCTGGAGTGGCCTGGCTCACTCCTTTCCTTTGCTCTTCATCTTAAGTCTTTCCTTAAGAGATACAAGAAACACTGAAACAATGCAACGTACAAGGTCGAAGGGTAAAAGTGTAATGCAGACGTTAGGAATGGGCTTCGGCATGTGTTCTTGTTTTTTTGGACTCTCAGCACCTGTTCTTCTCTTTTTTGGTGTTAGGTACCCATCTACCAAGAGGTACATTAGGATTCTTTTTTTTTTTTTTTTTTTAAGGTAAAGTCTTGCTCTATTGCCCAGGCTGGAGTGCAGCGGTGCAATCTTGGGTCACTGTAACCTCCGCCTCCCAGGTTCAAGTGATTCTCCTGTCTCAGCCTCTTGAGTAGCTGGGATTACAGGCACCTGCCACCATGCCAAGCTAATTTTTGTATTTTTAGTAGAGACGGAGTTTCACTGTGTTGGCCAGGCTCGTCTCAACCTCCTGATCTCAAGTGATCTGCCTGCCTTGGCCTCCCAAAGTGCTGGGGTTGCAGACATGAGCCACCACGCCTGGCTAGATTAGGATTCTTACAGAAGGAATGCAAAGGAAAAGAAGAGGAAGAGTGGGGTGTAGGAAAGGTAGATTTTACCTTTTCATTTTATCTCCCCGCCCTTGAGGCTGGGACATTCAAGAATTCCACAGTCTTTACTTCCACCAGGAGATCCAGCAAGCTTCCGCTTCCCGCCTCCCCATGGCATGATCAGATGTCACAGCAGAAAAGAGCTGGAGAGGCAGACAGGAAAATGGCCATTCTGAGGGGATGGGCATTCAGCTTTCCACGTAAAGGGTAAGTGTGTTCTAAAGGACAATTTAGATTGATGTACTGAATTCAACTAAATCTAGGCAGACTTTCCTTCCTACTTCACCACTGAGAAGGGGCTTGGGAGAACACTGGATCAGTAAGGCACAAAAAACAAGCTCACATCTGAGTGCACTGATTGATTTCCAGCTTCATTGCCACACAGAGGAGGGATATGGGAGAGAGAGAAGAAATTTTAGAGGCTGTAGCATAAAGAAAAGCAGAGACCAGGAAGTTTGGGATATGTTTGGAGAATAGTGTGCAATTCAATTTGGCTAAAATGTTGGGTGTATATGAGGCATATTAGAGTGAGAGATTTGCAAATACATCATTGGGGTTGGGCAATATCAAGGGACAGCTCCACACAGGAGGTTGAATATTTGGACATTTTTGGACATACATATGATTTCACCTAGCATTTAGAGTAGCCACTTTTTTATTTTTATTTATTTATTGTTATTATTTTTTGAGACAGAGTCTCCCTCTGTCACTGAGGCTGGAGTGCAGTGGCATGATCTCGGCTCACTGCAACCTCTGCTTCGCAGGTTCAAGCAATTCTTATGCCTCAGCTACTGAGTAGCTGTGATTACAGGCACGTGCCACCATCTCGGCTCATTTTTGTAGTTTTGGTAGAGACAGGATTTCACCATGTAGGCCAGGCTGGTCTCGAACTCCCTTCAGGTGATCTGCCTGCTTCTGCCTCCCAAAGTGCTGGGATTACAGGCATGAGCCACTGCGCTCAGCCTAAAGCAGCTATCTTGAGTTCCTGGGACAGTAAGGCTAATTCCCTCCCTCCCTTCCTCTTCTTCCTTTCTCCCTTCCTTCCTTCCTTCCTTTCTTCCTTCCTTCCTTCCTTCCTTCCTTTTCCTCCCTCCCTCCCTTTCTTTTCCTCCCTCCCTCCCTTTCCTCCTCCCCCTCCTCCTCCTCCTCCTCCTCCTCTTCTTCTTCTCTCTTTCTCTCTCTCTCTCTCTCTCCACCCCCCTTTCTCTCTTTCTTTGTGATGGAATCTCACTTCATCACCCTGGCTGATCTCACCCTGGAGTGCAGTGGCACAATCTCACCTCACTGCAACCTCCACCTCAGCCTCTTGAGTAGCTGGGATCACAGGCAGCCACCAACATGCCTTGCTAATTTTTGTATTTTTGGTAGAGACGGGGTTTCATCATGTTGGCCAAGCAGGTCTTGAACTCCTGGCCTCAAGTGATCCTCCTGCCTTGGCTTCCCAAAGTTCTGGGATTACAGGTGTGAGCCACTGCACCTGGCAAGTCTAATTTTCATTTGTTGACTCAGGACCCACCAGAAGGAACTTCCAAGTGTATGGTTTTTTAAATCTAATGAATTACTTGATTATTTGTCCTACCATTTAAAAATTTTATTTTATATTCAGGAGCACATGCACTTGCTTGTTAGATGGGTATGGCATACGTAATGGTGGGGACTGGGCTTCTAGTGCACCTGTTGCCCACATATTGAATACTGTACCCAGCAGGTAATTTTTCAGTTCTCACTTCCCTCCCAATCTCTCCTGTTTTGGAGTCCTCAGTGTCTATTGTCTCTGTCTTTATGTCTATGTATACCCATTGTTTTGTTTTGTTTTAAACGGGGTCTCACTCTGTTGCCCAGGTTGGTGCAGTGGCATCATCATGGCTTACTGCAGGCTCAACTTTCTAGGCTCAAGTAATCCTCTCTCCTCAGCCTTCTGAGTAGCTGGGACTACAGGCATTCACTTCCACTCCTGATGAATTTTTGTATTTTTTTTAGAGACAGGGTCCCACTGTGTTGTCCAGGCTGGTCTCAAACTTCTAGGCTCAAGTGATCTTCCCACTTGGCCTCCCAGAGTGTTTGGGATTACAGGCATGGGTCACCACACCCGGCCTGTAATCATTGTTTAGCACCCATTTATAAGTGAGAACGTGTGATATTTGATTTTCTGCTTCTGAGTTAATTCACCCAGGATAATGGCCTCCAGCTCCACCTATGTTTCTGTGAAGAACATGATTTCATTCTTTTTTAATGGCTGTGGAATATTTCATGGTGTATATATACCACATTTTCTTTATCCAGTCAGCCGTTGGTGGGCACTTAGGATAGTTCCAAGATAGTGCTGCAATAAACATCTGAGCGCAGATGTCTTTTATATAATGCTTTCCTTTTCTTTGGGTAGATGCCTAGCAGTGGTATTGCTGGATCAAATAGTGGTTCTATTTTTAGTTCTTTGAGATACTTCCACATTGCTTTTTATAGAAATTGAACTCATTTACATTCCCACCGACAGTGTATAAGTCTTAACTTCTCTTGTTCTACCATATGCCAATTTTCTTAGCTATTATTTTAAAAAAATTCCTGGGGTTTAAAAAATTGTCTCATAATAATTGCACATCTTTATGGGGTACATGGCCTCCCAGAGTGTTTCAGCACGCATACTGTACGTTGATCAGATCACAGGAATTAGTGTATCCATCGTCTCAAACATTTATCATTTCTTTGTATTGGGAACATTCAATATCCCCCTTCTAGCAATTTGAAACCATGAAACGTATTATTGTTAACTATAATCATTCTACAGTGGTACAGAACAGTAGAATGTGCTCCTTCTATCTGTCTGTAATTTCGTATCTTTTAACAAATATCTCCGAACCGTCCCCTCCCTACTACCTTTCCCAGTCTCTAGTATCCTGCTTTACTTATTACTTCTAGTATCCTGCTTTACTTATTACTTCTATGAGATCAACTTAAAAAAATTTCCATATGTGAGAGAGGACATATGTTTAACTTGTTGTTCATGGTTATTTTGCTTAACATAATGTCTTCCAGTTCCATCCATGTTTCTGTGAATGACAAGATTTTCTTATTTATTTATTTATTTTAAAGATAGGATTTCACCATGTTGGCAAAGCTTATCTTGAATTCCTGACCTCAGGTGATGCGCCTGCCTTGGCCTCCCAAAGTGCTGAGATTACAGGTGAGAGCTACCACACCCGGCCAAGATTTTCTTATTTTTAAAGGCTGAATAGTATTTTATTGTGTATGCATGCCTCGTTTTCCTCATCCACCTATGTGTGTGTGTGTGTGTGTGTGTGTGTGTGTGTGTGTGTGTTTGAGAAAAAGTCTTGCTTTGTCCCCAGGCGCCAGGCTCAAGTGCAGTGGCCTGATCTCGGCTCACTGCAACCTCTGCCTCCCAGGTTCGAGCAGTTCTCCTGCCTCAGCCTCTCAAGTAGCTGGGACTACAGGCACGTGCCACCACACCCAGCTAACTTTTGTATTTTAGTAGAGATGGGGTTTCACCATGTTGGCCAAGATGGTCTCGATCTCTTGACCTTGTGATCCTCCCGCCTCAGTCTCCCAAAGTTCTGGGATTACAGGAGTGAGCCACTGTGCCCAGCCCTATCTGTTTTTAAATACCTAGGTTGATTCCAAATCTTGGCTATTGTGACTAGTGCTGCAATAAACATGTGGATGCAGTTGTCTTTTCAATGTCGTGATTTTCTTTTCTTTGGATAAATGCCCATTAGTGGGATTGCTGGATTATATGGTAGTTCTATTTGTAGTTTTTTTGAGGAACCTCTGTTCTGTTCTCCATAGTGGCTATACTAGTTTACATTCCCACCAACAGTGTATAAGTGTTCTCTTCTCTCAGAGTTCTTGCCAGAGTTGTTGCTTTTTGTCTTTTTGATAACAGCTATCCTAACTGGGGTGAGATGATACATCTTTGATTTGCATCTCCATGATGATTAGTGATGATGAGCATTTTTTCATGTCTGTTGGCCATATGTATATCTTCTTTTGAGAAATGTCTGTTGAGGTCATTTGTCCATTTTAAAATCAGATTGTTTGAGTGTACACTGCTCAGGTGATGGGTGCACCAAAATCTCAGAAATCACCACAAAAGAACTTATTCATGTAACTAAATACCTCCTGTTCCCCAAAAACCTGTGGAAATAAAACATTAAAAAATTAAGAACCAGTTTTAAAATGATAAAAAATAATTAAATTTTAAAAACCAGGTTGTTTGAGGGTTTTTTTCCTGTTGAAATATTTGAGTTTCTTAGATATGCTGGACATTAATCCTCTGTCAGATAGGTAGCTTGCAAATATTTTCTCCCATTCTGTAGGTTGTCTTTTCACTCTGTTGACTATTTCCTTTGATGCACAGAAGCTTTTTAGTTTGATATAATCTCATTTGTTTGTTTTTGCTTCTATTGCCTGCGCTGCTGCTTCTTTTTTTTAGGGTTCAAAATGCTGTGCCTTTTAAAATTTTAAATTTATTTTTAATTTTTTATTGAGGTAACATGTACATATAAGATTTACCGCTTCTACCGTTTTAAGTACACAGTTCAGTGGCAATCATTACATGTATATTCTTTTTTTTTCCTTCATCCCCTCCACTACTCTACTTTTCCCAGCTTCTGGTAACCACCAATCTACTATCTTCATGAGATCTACATTTTTAGCTCCCACATATGAGTGAGAGCATGTGATATATGTCTTTCCATGCCTGGCTTATTTCTCTTAACATAATGTCCTCCAGTTCTGTCCATGTTGCTGCAAAGGACATGATCTCATTGTTTCTTATGGCTGGATAGTATTCCATGTTGTATATGTACCACATGTTCTTTATCCAATCCAGTATTGATGGGCACCTAAATTGATTCCATGTTATTGCTATTGTGAATAGTGCTGTGATGAACACATGAGCCAGCACTATTTATTGAAAAAACTGTTCTTTTCCCATTGTATGTTATTGGTGTCTTTGTTGAAGATGAGTTGGCTATAAATGCTTGGTTATATCTGGATTCTCCATTCTGTTCAGTTGGTCTCTGTTTCTTTATGTCAGTACCATGCTGTTTTGGTTACTATAGCTTTGTAGTAAATTTTGAAGTCAGTTAGTGTGAGGCCTCCAGCTTTGTTCTTTTTGCTTAGGATTGCTTTGGCTATTCAAATCTTTTGTGGTTCCATATACATTTTAGGATTTTTTTTTCTATTTCTATGATGAATACCATTGGTATTTTAATAGGTATTGCATTTAGTTTGTAGATTGCTTTGGGTGGTATTGTTGTTTTAACAACATTAATTCTTCCACTTTATGGGCATGGAATGCCTTTCTGTTTCTTACTGTCCTCTTCATTTTATCAGACTTTTATAGTTTTTCTTGTATAATTTTTTCATTTTTTAAGTCAGATTCATTCCTAGGCATTTTCTATTTTTTGTAGTTATTGTAAATGGGATTGCTTTCCTTTTTTCTTTTTCTTTTTTGACTTTGATTTTAGATTCAGGGTTACATGTGCAGGTTTGTTATATAGGTAAATTGCATGTTGGGAGGGTTTGGTGTACAAATTATTTCATCACCCAGGTAATAAGCATAGTACCTGATAGATAGGTGGTTTTTGATTATCACCCTTCACCTGTCCTCCACCCTCAAGTAGCCCCTGTTGTCTGTTGTTCCTTTGTGTTCATGTGTGTCTTTGTGGTAGAACAGTTTATATTCCTTTGGATGTATACCCAATAATGAGATTGCTGCGTCAAATAGTTTGATTTCTTTTTCAGATTGTTCACTGTTGGCATATGTAAGTGCTACTGATTTTTGCATGTTGATTTTGTATCCCTCAACTTTACTAAATGTGTTTATCAGTTCCAACTGTTTTTTTTGGTGGAGTCTTTAGGTTTTTCTATATATAAGATCATGTTGTCTGCAAACAACTGGGACTATTTGACTTCTTTGTTTTCAATTTGAATTACCTTTATTTTTTTTCTCTTGCCTAGTTGCTCCAGTTAGGACATACACTACTATGTTGAATAAGAATAGTGAGAGTGGCCATCCTTGTTTTGTTTCAGTTCTTAGAAAAAGCTTTCAGTTTCTCCCCATTCAGTATGATGCTGGCTATGGGTTTGTTATATATGGCCTTTATTATGTTGAGGTACTTTTTTTCTATACTTATTTTATTGAGAGTTTTTATTATAAAGGATGTTGAATTTTATCAAATACTTTTTCTGCATCCACTGAGATTATCATACGGCTTTTGTCCTTTCTGTTGATGTGATGGATGACATTTATTGATTTGCACATACTGAACCATCCTTGAATTCCTGGGATAAATGCCACTTGATCATGGTATATTCTCTTTTTGA
Organism: Cacajao melanocephalus; assembly: GCA_963573385.1. NCBI lineage: Eukaryota > Metazoa > Chordata > Mammalia > Primates > Pitheciidae > Cacajao > Cacajao melanocephalus. The sequence continues at coordinate 9,881 of CAUYLG010047613.1, read as the reverse complement.
TGTTTTGTTGGATTCAGTTTACTATTATTGTGTTGAGAATTTTTTGTTACTATGTTCGTCAAGGATATTGGCCTATAATTTTCTTCTTTTGTGTGTATGCTCTTGCCTGGCTTTGGTATCAGCATTATGCTGACCTTGTAGGGTGAGTTAGAAAAAATTCACTCTTCTTTAATTTTTTGGAATAGTTTGAGTAGAATTGATATTATTCTTTAAATGTTCAGCAGAAGTCAACAGTGATGTCATCTTGTTTTAGATTTTTCTTTGATGAGAGACTTTTTTTAAACTAGTGATTCAATCTTGTTACTTGTTATTTATCTGTTCAGGTTTTCTATTTCTTCTTGTTTCCATCTTGGTAAGTTGTATGTGTCCAGAAATTTATTCATTTCCTCTAGATTTCTGAATTTATTTGCATATGATTGTTCATAGTAGTCTCTAATACTCCTTTTGGTTCCCGTTGTATCTGTTGTGATGTCTTCTTGTTTTTGATTTATTTATTTGGATCTTGTCTCTTTTTTTCTTAGTTTAGCTAATGGTTTGTTGATTTTTTTAATTTATGGGGACTATATATTGAAAAGAAGTTTGTTGATTTTCTTTACTTTTTTAAAAAAGCAAGTTTTCTTTCATGGTCTTTGTAGTTTTTTAGTGTAAATTTTGTTTAGTTTTTCTCTTGTATTCATTATTTCATTTCTTTTACTAATTTGGGTTTGGTTTGTTCTTAGTTTTCTAGCTTTTTTTTTTTTTTTTGAGACAAGGTCTCACTCTGTCTCTCAGGCTGGAGTGCAATGGCATGATCTTGGCTTACTGCAACCTCCACCTTCTGGTTTCAAGAGATTTTTTCACCTCAGCCTCCCCGAGTAACTGAGATTACAGATGCTGTCACCATGCCCGGCTAATTTTTGTAATTTTAGTAGAGATGGGGTTTCACCATGTTGGCCAGGCTGGTCTTGAACTCCTGACCTCAGGTTATCTATCCACCTTGGCCTCCCAACGTGCTGGGATTACAGGTGTAAGCTACCATGTCCAGCCTTTTCTAGTTTTTTGAGATGTATAATTAGGTTGTTTATTTGAAACCTTTCTAGTTTATTGATATAGACATTTATTTATATAATCTTGCCTCTTAGTACTGCTTTCACTGTGTCTCATAGGTTTTGGTATGTTTTGTTTCTATTTTCTTTTTCTTTTGAGACAGAGTTTCGCTCTTGTCACCCAGGCTGGAGTGCAATGGCATGATCTTGGCTCACTGCAATCTCTACCGCTGGAGTTCAAGCAATTCTCCTGCCTCAGCCTCCCAAGTAGCTGGAATTACAGGCATGTGCTACCATGCCCGGCTGATTTTTGTATTTTTAGTAGAGATGGATTTTTGCTATGTTGGCCAGGCTGGTCTCGAACTGCTGACTTCAGGTGATCAGACTTGACCTCCCAAAGTGCCGGGATTATAGGCATGAGCCACCACGCCTGGGCTTGTTTCTATTTTCATTTGTTTCAAGAAATTTGTTTCAGCCCCAGTGCTGGAGAGGTGCAGTGGCTACTGACCCCTAGCGCAGGAACACTCCAGCAATGACTCTGGTTTCAAGATGGTGCCATGCTACAGCAGCTTGGCTCACAGTGGGTGGATGAGGGGTGGAAAGCACATACCTTATGCTCCTAATCTGTGGCAATTCAGCTGTGTGAATTCTGGCAGCTCTCCAAACTGGGTTAGGTCTTGTAAGGACTCTGGGATTTTTCCGATGTAAGGATTGCAGGTAAAGTGACAATGGAGTCTGGTGGAGATCTCCTCTTTTCCTCACAATGGGAAGTCCTTCCTGAATGTGGGCAGATCTGATCTGGACCTCGGTGATGGGCTGCAGAGGCTGGGTGCCTCCATGCTGCCCTCCTGGACTTCCACTTACCACAGGTGTATTTCTACTCCCCCACTGCACTTCGCCATGCTTCCTTTGGCACTCCAGGCAAACCTTAGTCATTTTTTCATTGCCTTAGTCCTTTCTTGTGTGGAGGCAGGTGCCAGGCATTTCTAGTCAACCATCTTTCTGATGTCACTTCAGTTATTTTTTTCATAAACGTATTTCCTATAGGATACCATTGAAAGTCATCATCAAAGGCTTTGATAAAATCTGTTTAAGTTCATTGACCTTATCAGTGAAAGACTCAAGGTCAGTCTGACATATCATGCTCTTGGTGAACCGGTTTTAGTTCTGAGTTATCACTATTTCCTCCTTTTAGTATTTCTTTTTTGATTTTTTAATATTTTAATAGTTTTGGGGGTATATGTGGTTTTTGGTTACATAGATAAGTTCTTTAGTGGTGATTTCTGAGATTTTAGTGCACCCATAACCTGAGCAGTGTACACTGTATCCAATATGTAATCTTTTATCCTTCACCCCTTTCCTCCTGTTAGTATATGTAGATAGCCCTGTAAACATCTCTTCTTTGATCTTTTCTATGAGTTTCTGAAAATTTTCCTACTTTCTACAACAGAATATTTTACCACATTAAAAAGAAAATATTATTGAACCTCAAAACTTTTCAGAGTTTATGGTTCTATATAATTTGACCTGTGAGAACTGATACAGTTTTCAGATATCATTTCAAGAAGAGAAATGTATTATTAATGTTTTTAAGTAAGAAATTGATAATTTAGAGTGAATATGTTTATAAAGAAAAGAGGATAAAGGCACAAAATTATTATGTAAAATTCCTCTAAATAAATTGCATTCTAACTAAATATTGGAGCTGTATTCTATTGTGAGCTTATGTAATAATTATAAACTTTCTGGAGGAATATATATTGTTAAAATGAATTGTTACTGTTTAACCTGAATCTTGGTGATACAATTTAGTTATTCATACAAAAACAAGCATAGGGCTGGAACTTTAAAGTGTATGAGAATTTATTCCCAGTCCCACATGGAATGCATGTTTAATGTCATCAATACTTGGGGTGATGGTGTGTTGGTGGTACCTATTAAATATTGAGGTTAGGAGTGATGGCTGGAAAGTCAACCCTGATGGAAGTTCAGGAATACCAGGGTTCAATTATGTACATTTCTGACTGTGAGTTATCAAGTAATAAGACTTAAAACAAGATGGAAAAAATGGGATACATTGCATAGAAATGAAGAAATAGAATTTAGTGCTGTCTCATTAAAGTCAGTGGGGTTTAGTGGAAACAGCCCAGGCTGGGGAATCAGAGGTCTCAGGTTTGTGTTCTGGCTCTGTTACCTACTAGCTGTGTGTCCTTGTGCAAATTATTTGATTCCTATACTCTTCATGTTTTCCCCTGTAAAATTCAGGTACAAATTCTTACCCTGCCTACTTCACAGGTGATTATTAGCAGTATATGGAATAATACATTTTAAAACATTTATAAATATCAGAATACTATGTAATAAAATAGGACTTTATTTTTATTTTTAAAGTTATGTGGTTGAAAAAGTGTCAACCAGCATCCTTCTGGGTTTCTTGGTTTTTTAGGTGCCCGGGAAACCTAAATCCAAAGGACTGAAACTAAATTGAATTAGGAAAATAAGAAAATATGAACAAAGCCCCCCAAAAGTCTGGGATTATGTTAAATGATCAAACCTAAAAATAATTGGCATTCCTGAGGAAGAAGAGAAATCTAAACTTGGAAAATATATTTGGGGAAATAATCAAGAAAAACTTCCCTGGCTTTGCTAGAGACCTAGACATCCAAATACAAGAAGCACAAAGAACACCTGGGAAATTCATTGCAAAAGATCTTCACCTAGGCACATTGTCATCAGGTTATCCAAAGTTAAGATGAAGGAAATAATCTTAAGAGGTATGAGACAAAAGTACCAGGTAACTGATAAAGGAAAACCTATCTGATCAATAGTAGATTTCTCAGCAGAAACCCTACAAACTAGAAGGGATTGAGGCCCAATCTTTAGCCTCCTCAAACAAAACAATTATCAGCCAAGAATTTTGTATCCAGGAAAGCTAAGCAACATGTATGAAGGAAAGATGCGTTGTTTTCAGACAAACAAATGCTGAGAGAATTTGTTGCTACCAAGCCAGCACTACAAGAATTGCTCAAAGGAGCTCTAAATCTTGAAACAAATCCTGGAAACACATCAAAACGAGCCTCTTTAAAACATAAATTTCACAGGACATATAAAACAAAAACAAAAAAAGCAAGGTAGACAGGCAACAAATAGCACAATGAATGGAATGGTACCTCACATCTCAATACTAACATTGAACGTAGATGGCCTAAATGCCCCACTTAAAATATACAGAACTGAAGAATGGATAAGAATTAACCAACGAACTTTCTGCTGCCTTCAAGAGACTCACCTAAGATACAAAGACTCATATAAACTTAAAGGGGTGGAAAAAGGCATTTCATGCAAATGAACACCAAACTTTATATCAGACAAAACAAACTTTAAAGCAATAGCAGTTGAAAAAGACAAAGAGGGACACTATATAACAGTAAAAGGCCTTTATCCAACAAGAAAAATCACAATCCTAAACATATATGCACCTAACACTGAGATCCCAAATTTATAAAACAATTACTAGTAGACCTAATAAATGAGATAGACAGCAATACAATAATAATGGGGAACTTCAGTACTCCAGTGGCAGCACTAGACAGGCAGCACAAGACAGAAAGTCAGCAAAGAAACAATGGATTTAAACTATACCTTGAAACAAATGGACTTAACAGATATATAGAGAACATTCCACCCAACCACAGAATACATATTGTAGTTAACAGCACGTGAAACTTTCTTCAAGATAGACCATATGATAGGCCACAAAATAAGCCTCAATAAATTTAAGATAATTGAAATTATATCAAGCACTCTCTCAGACCACGATGGAATAAAACTAGAAATCAACCTTAAAAGGAACCTTCAAAACCATGCAAATACATGGAAACTAAATAACCTGCTCCTGAATGATCATTGGGTCAAAAATGGAATCCAAATGAAAGTTAAAAAATTCTTCGAGCTGAATGATGATAGTGACAAAATCTATCAAAACTGCTGGGATACAGCAAAGGCATGCTAAGAGAAAAGTTCATAGCCCTAAACATCTACATCAAAAAGACTAAAAGAGCACAAACTGACAATCTAAGGTCACACCTCAAGAAGCTAGAGAAACAAGAACAAACCAAACCCATGCCCAGCAGAAGAAGGGAAATAACCAAGATGAGAGCAGAACTAAATAAAATTGAAACAAAAAATACAAAAGATAAATGAAACAAAAAGCTAGTTATTTGAAAAGATAAATAAAATTGATAGACCATTAGCAAGATTAAATTAAAAAAAGAAGAGAGAAAATCCAAGTAACCTCAGTGAGAAACAGGAGTTATTTCAACTGACAGCACGAAAATTCATAAGATCATCCAAGGCTACTATGAACACCGTTATCTGTATAAACTAGAAAACCTAGAAGGGATGGATAAATTCCTGGAAAGATACAACCCTTCAGCTTAAATCAGGAAGAATTAGATACCCTGTACAGACCAATAACAAGGAATGAGATTGAAGTGGAAATTTGAAAATTACCAACAACAAAAAAAGTCCAGGACCAGACAGATTCACAGCATAATTCTATTAGACATTTAAAGAAAAATTGGTACCAATTCTATTGAGACTATTTCACAAGATAAAGAAAATGGGAACCCTCCCTAATTCATTCTATGAAGCCAGCATCACCCTAATATTAAAGCCAGGAAAGGACATAACCAAAAAGTAAAACTACAGCTCAATATTCCTGATGAACAGAGGTGCTAAAATCCTTAACAAAATACTAGCTAACTGAGTCCACCAACATATCAAAAAGATAATCCACCATGATCAAGAGGGTTTCATGTCAGGGATTCAGGGATGGTTTAATATATGCAAGTCAATAAATGTGACACACCACATAAACAGAATTAAAAACAAAAATCACATGATCATCTCAATAGATGCAGAAAAAGCATTTGACAAAATCCAGCGTCTTCTTATAATGAAAACGTTCAGCAAAATTGGCATACGAGGGACATACCTCAATGTAATAAAAGCCATCTATGTCAGACCCATAACCAACATAATGCTGAATGGGGAAAAGCTGAAAGCATTCTCTCTGAAAACTGCAACAAGACAAGGATGCCCACTCTCACCACTTTTCTTCAACATAGTACCAGAAGTCCGAGCCAGAGCAATCAGACAAGAGAAGGAAATAAAGGGCATCCAAATTGGTAAAGAGAAAGTCAAACTGTTAGTTTGCTGATGATATGATTGTTCACCTCAAAAACCCAAAAGACTCCTCCAGAAAGCTCCTGGAAGTGATAAAATAATTCAGCAAAGTCTCAATACAAAATTAACGTACGCAAGTCGGTAGCTCTTCTATACACCACCAATAACCAAGTGGAGAATCAGATAAAGAACTCGACCGCTTTTACAATAGATACAAAAGAATAAAAATAAAATAAAATACTTAGGAATATACCTAACAAAGAAGGTGAAAGAATTCTACAAGGAAAACTCCAAAACACTGCTGAAAGAAATCAAACAAATGGAAACACATCTCATGCTCTGGATGAGTAGAATCAATAGTGTGAAAATGACCATAATGCTCAAAGCAATCTACAGATTCAACACAATTCCTATCAAAATACCACCATCATTCTTCACAGAATTAAAAAAAGCTTCTAAAATTTATATAAAATAAACAAACAAAAAAATCCCACATGACCAAAGCAAGATGGCAAAAGGAGCAAATCTGGAGGCATCACATTACCTGATTTCAAACTATACTATACTATAAGGCCATAGTCACCAAAACAGCATGCTACTGGTATAAAAATAGGCACATAGACCAATGGCACAGAACAGAGAACCCAGAAATAAACCCAAATACTTACAGCCAACTGATCTTTGAAAAAGCAAACAAAAACATAAAGTGAAGAAAGGACACCCTTTTCAACAAATGGTGCTGGGATAATTGGCTAGCCACATTTAGGAGAATGAAAGTAGATTTTCATCTCTCACCTTATATACAGAAATCAACCCAAGATGAATTAAGGACTTAAATCTAAGACCTGAAACTATGAAAATTCTAGGAGATAACATTGGCAAAACCCTTCTAGACATTGGCTTAGGCAAGGATTTCATGACCAAGTACTCAAAAGCATATGCAAGAAAAACAAAGATAAATAGATGGATCTTAATTAAAGAGCTTTTGCACAGCAAAAGGAACAGTCAGCAGACTAAACAGACACCCCACAGAGTGGGAGAAAATCTTCACAATCTATACATCTGACAAAGGGCTAATATTTAGAATCTACAAGGAATTCAAACAAATCACCAAGGAAAAAATAATCTCATAAAAAGTGGGCTAAGGACATGAATAGACAATTCTCGAAAAAAGATATACAAATGGCCAACAAACATGAAAAAATGCTCAACATCACTAATGATCAGGGAAATGCAAATGAAAACCACAATGAGATACGACCTTACTTCTGCAAGAATGACCATAATCAAAAAATCAAAAGTCATTAGATGTTTACGTGCATGTGGTGATCAGGGAACATTTCTACGCTGCTGGTAGGAATGTAAACCAGTACAGCCACTATGGATAACAGTGTGGAGATTCCTTAAAAAACTGAAAGTGGAACTGCCATTTGATACAGCAATCCCACTACCTGGTATCCACTCAGAGGAAAATAAGTCATTATACAAAAAAGATACTTGCACATGCATGTTTATAGCAGCACAGCTCGCAATTGCAAAATCATGGAACCAACCCAAATGCCCACAGATCAATGAATGGATAAATAAAATATGATATATATATTTTTTGGAATAATACTCAGCCATAAAAGGAATGAATTAATGGCCTTTGTGGCAACCTGGATGAGATTGGTGACTATTATTCTAAGTGAAGTAACTCAGGAATGGAAAACCAAATATTGTATGTTCTCACTCATGTGTGGGAGCTAAGCTACCAGGACACAGAGGCATAAGAATAATACAATGGACTTTGGAGACTTGGACTTTGGAGACTTGGGGAGAAGGTTGGGAGGGGGGTAAGGGATGAAAGACTATAAGTATGGTGCTGTGTATCCTGCTTGGGTGATGGGTGCACCAAAATCTCACAAATCACCACTAAAGAACCCACTCATGTAACCAAACACCACATGTATCTTTTAAATGCTGTTATTGATTTCTAGTTTTATATTATTGGGATCAGATAAGATACTTGATATGATCTCTACCTTCTTAGATTTGTTAAGATTTGTTTTGTGGCTTAACATGTGATCTGTCTTGAAAAATGTTTCATACATAGTTGAGAAGAATGTGTATTCTGTTGCTGTTAGAATGTTCTGTGAATGTCTGTTAGGTCTATTTGGTCTAGAGTGCACTTTAAATCTAATGTTTCTTTGCTGACTTTCTGTGTGGATAATCTGTAAACTGATGAAAGAGGAGTGTTGAAGTCTCCTACTATTACAGTATTGCAGTCTATTTCTTCCTTCAGCTCAAATATTTGTATTATATATTTAGGTGCTCCAATGTTGGTGAATATTTATTTCCAATTGTTATATGAGCTCACAGAATAGATTCCTTTATCACTATATAATGACCTTCTTTTCCTTTTTTTCTTTTTTATAGTTTTGACTTAAAGTTTATTTTTTCTGATGTAAGTATGACTACCCTGCTTACTTTTGGTTTCTATTTGCACGGAATATTCTTTTTCCTTCTCTTCACTTTTAGTCTTTGTGTGTCCTTATAGGTAAACTGAGCCTGTTGTAGGTAGTATATAGTCAGGTCTTGTTTCTCTTATACATTGAACTATTCTATCTCTTTCAAGTGAAGATTTTAATACATTTACATTCAAAGTTTTTATTGATGGGTAAAAGCTTACTGCTGCTATTTTGCTAATTGATTTCTGGTTGTTTTGTAGATATTTTGTTTTTTTCTTCATCTCTCATTTACTTTTGTGGTTTGGAGGCTTTCTGTGGTGCTAAGCTTTTATTTTTTTCCTCCCTTTTGTATTTGTGTATCTGCTGCAATTTCTTTCTTTGTGTTTACCATGGGGCTAACACAAAGAATCTTAGACTATTTTAATCTGATAACAACTTAAGTTTGTTTGCATAAAATTATTTTACTTTTACCCTATTCCCCACAATTTACATTTTGTTGACTTAATTTATATTTTATGCATTCTTAACAGCTAATTTGATCTGTAGTTATTTTGACCATTTTGACTTTTAACCCTCATACTAGAGGTTTGAAAGATTTTCATCACATAATTACAGTACTGGAATATTCTGAGTTTGATTATGAATTTAGAGTTACTAGTCAATTTTATACTTTCTTGTGTTTTCGTAATAGTAGTTATTCTTTTGCTTTTAGTTGTAGCACTCCCCTAAGCATTTCTTGTAAGGCCAGTATAATTGGAATAAATTCCCTCAGCTTTGGCTTGTCTGGGAAGAAATTTATTTCTCCTTCATTTTTAAAGGATACCTTTTTTGAGTATACTATTATTGGATGGCAGTTGTTTCTTCTTCTTCTTCTTCTTCTTCTTCTTCTTCTTCTTCTTCCTCTTCTTCTTCTTCCTCTTCTTCTTCTTCTTCCTCTTCTTCTTCTTCCTCTTCTTCCTCTTCTTCTTCCTCTTCTTCTTCCTCTTCTTCTTCATCATCTTCTTCTTCTTCCTCTTCTTCTTCATCTTCTTCTTCATCATCTTCTTCTTCTTGTTCCTCTTCTTCCTCTTCTTTTTTTTTATTTTTTTTTTTGAAAGAAAGAAAAAGAGAGGAAAGAAAGTGAGAGTGAAAGAAAGAAAGAAAAAGAATGTATGAGAGAAAGAAAGAGGAAGAAAAAGAGGGAGAGAGAACAGGATTCTTGTTCTACTGCCCAGGCTAG
>CAUYLG010047612.1:0-12555 GCA_963573385.1 Cacajao melanocephalus | reverse complement strand
TTCTAGGGTTTTTATGGTGTTAGGTCTTATGCTTAAGTCTTTAATCCATCTGGAGTTAATTTTAGTGTAAGGTGTCAGGAAGGGGTCCAGTTTCTGCTTTCTGCACATGGCTAGCCAGTTTTCCCAACACCATTTATTAAACAGGGACTCTTTTTCCCCATTGCTTGTTTTTGTCATGTTTGTTAAAGATCAGATGCTTTTAGATGTGTGGTGTTGCTTCCAAGGCCTCTGTTCTGTTCCATTGGTCTATATCTCTGTTTTGGTACCAGTACCATGCTGTTTTGATTACTGTAGGCTTGTAGTATAGTTTGAAGTCAAGTAGTGTGATGCCTCCAGCTTTGTTCTTTTTGCTTAGAATTGACTTGGCTATGTGGGCTCTGTTTTGGTTCCATATGAAGTTTAAGGTGTTTTTTTCCAGTTCTGTGAAGAATGTCATTGGTAGCTTGATGGGGATAGCGTTGCTCTTGTCACCCAGGCTGGAGTGACTGCAGTAGTGTGACCTTGGCTTACTGCAACCTCTGCCTCCTTGGATTCAAGCAATTCTCCTGCCTCAGCCTCCCAAGTAGCTAGGATTACAGGCATGAACCACCAAACCTGGCTAATTTTTGCATTTTTAGTAGAGATGGGGTTTCACCTTGTTGTCCAGGCTGGTCTCAAACTCCTGACCTTATGTGATCTGCCCACCTGGGCCTCCCAAAATGCTGAGATTACAGGTGTGAGCTACCATACCCAGCCCAGGCTACTTATTAAAGTATAGGAAGAGATAATTAAATTTTATCTGATATCAATGGTATAATCTGGATATTTAAAGGTCTAAATAACATTTTTTAAAAAATTATTTTAAATAGAAAACTTGAACATAATGCGGAAGAAAATAATATTCTTTTCTGTAACTACATTCATTTACTGTTTAAAAAATCATTCATGTTACTTGCTATGGCCATACTTTTTAGTTTAGTTATACTAATTCTATTTAGTAAAAGTGACAACACAGACTTTTAAAAACAACATGGAATGAGATAGATTAGAATTAAAATTTTATGTATGAGAGTCAAACCATTAGTTCCTTGAGGATAGAAATGTCCTGTTTTGCTTTGATTTGCTCAGTATATGGTATATAGTAACTGCAGAAATTAAGTTTCAGAGGGATTAAGTGATTTTCCTAAGTCCTGACTACCTTTATAAATTTTAATATATATTTTTAAATGCTTAAACTGTATCCATGAAATTTAATACAAACATTATTAGCAAAAAGTCAGTTAGTTGAAAATAAGGAACTTAAGATTTTGTTTTTCTGGTCACTATTCCAATTAGCTTTCTGTTACCCTCGTTGAATAAATCGTGATTTGTGTGAATTAAATGGGCCACTTAAAAATATGTAAATGTAAAATAGAGCTATTTTATTCCCCTCCCGTGTAAATAGCAGTTTTCCCGTAAATCAGGATGTGTTTTAAAAATCATCATCCTTTTACTTAAAATTGTGTTATTCTATATAAAGAAGATTGGTTCTGGTGGTGTCCTGCTGTGGTAAATTTTGAAAAGATGTCAAAAAGCTTGTCTTATTTGCTTTGAAGTAAGAAACCAAGATAAAACTGAAATAAAATTAAAAGGAGCTTAGACAACATTTCATCTCATGCTATTTTTTTCGGGAAAAATAGTCCAAATGTATATAGTAACCTTAGAAGTAAGTCTGGAGACATTATCGAATCAATCTAAACTGAGTTAGTGTATATGTGGTAGGAAGAAACTGGTAGAAATTAGTTTATCTTCCCCAGACTCTTTCTGTTTTCTTTGTACAAAGTAGGATAAACTCATTTTTAGACCTGATTAGGTTTCTTTGTTGCTTTTTTCCCCTTTCCCTAAAAGGACAAGGATTGTCCATATTTTGTTCAATTCACACGAAGTGTTAGAACAGGAAACCATTAAAAAGCCCTAGGCACATATATGACATCTGTTGCTATTATTGGAGAGATATGTTGAATTTAAAACTTGAAACATTTCCAAATAAGGAATATAAACAATGATCCGTAACGTTTTGTAGTTTCGCTGGTTATAAACAACAAAATGAAGCTATAGGGCTGATTCTTGAGATATACATACATGTGAGCAACCTAGCCCACACAGATTCCTCTTTATTTTATTAACAGGATCTATACAAAATGCACTTCAGTCCCGTTCCACAAATGGTAAGGCTGTTGTATGGATAATCTTAGTGGACACTTTAAAATCTTATTTTAAATATCCATTACTTCTTTTATTTAAGTATATCTTTTTCTAGTTGGATCCGTTTATTCCTACAGCTTTTCATTCATAAGCTCAGATTGTATTGAGAATATTTCTGTCAAAATGCTTGATTTATGTCACTTTCTGAAATAATTTTGCTAATCTGCAAATTGTCTATTTGAGTAAAAGCAAAGGCTTATTAATTACAAAAAAATGTTGAAAAGGCTATTGTGTTATTGACTTTTATGGTAAGAATTATATATCTTATGTAATATATTTGCATATATCAATGATTTTCCACTCATTTGAACTGTTAAAAGTTGCTAATTGGTAAAGGAATCGTCTAATTTTACCTTGATGGATTTGAAAGGAGAACTTAATAGTAGTTTATGGAACTAATTAGGAAAAACTATCATATGTCATCTATTGTCTGCTGCATTCAGAATGAACAGCAACTTATCTTCTTGGAAAATGGCACTGACTCAGTTGCTCTGCCCTTTATGTCATTCTTAGTGAAAATACTGTGATCAGGTGAGCTCTTAGTTATCATGGCTGTCTGATGTATCAAGGAGATTTATTAAAACTCGGCAGCAGCTATGACATAGCAGAGTGTTTTCAATCATTGCAGATCACAAAATCTACAAATGTTCATAGTGTGGCTTTTCTCTAAGCTGTAAATGGCAGCACCCAATGACCCAGATTCCCCTTCTGTTTCATGCACACAAAACAACAAAAGCAAACAAAAAAAACTGCCAGCTTTCCAATGTAATCCTTAATAATAATCTTCCAAGACTCCATATTTTCCTAGGTCATTTAGATATATGTTATTCTACATCAAAATATAATTAAATGATCCACTATCAGTTTAAATTGCATTGTTGACATATTGTTTCCAAATAATTGTGATTAATGGTGCTGCTGACTGCTTTTATAATTGTTCTGTAGCTCATGGAATATTTTTAACTTTGTTATAGTGCCCATAGGCAAAAATTGCAATGGGTACAATTTTATAAATCAAACTCATTAATAAATATTTTTATTATGACTAGAATAAAAAGAACCATATAGGATGACCTTTTAAAAACATTGCTACTTATAGTTTGAAATGACTTTAAATGGGGGATTGTACATAATGTATTGTAATGAGACCATCCCTTCCAGCCCTATAGGTATTTCACACCAAATTTCACAGTGAAGCAATGTTCAAGAGCTTCCAGAAAGTTAGACAATGAATTTTATCTTATACTTTTTTCTTCCTTGAATTTAGAAGTTTCGTACTAGTAAACTTTGGTTACTTATTTGTAGATTTATTTCCATTGCTGATGGTGGAGAGATGAATTATTGAATACAATGATTAAATGCTCCTGTATGAAAATTATGTTTACAATTAATATATAGAATGTACAACTTAGCTCAATAACATTTTAATCCACCCTTAAAAAAGGAAAAGGAAAATCCAAGATTATGTATTAAGAAACATTTATATGCTTATGGGAGTTTAAAATGCAACTTATTTCCAAGAAGACAAGAAACTTCCTCTCTTTTTTAGGTTGCAATATTATTCCTATGCTTACTATTTCTTCATAAGAAACAGTTTAAAAGATATTGACCACAGTTGCCTTACTTTTATAAGAATTTTTGATAGACATTTTTTCTGATATAATCATAAAAATATCAAAGACACTCCAAAAGTAACATTTTCCTTGACCTCTGTGGTTAAACTTTTTTCATAAATACATACTTTTGCTTTGTATTGTACCATTCAAAGTAGGGATCAAATTTTAAACATGATAACGTTCAAACTTATAAAACTAATATTCGTCAAAATAAATGTTACAAAATATCCCCTAACAAAAATGAGCCACTGCTTGTAATTTTTTAATGCTATGAAATTGTATATTTTCTTATATGATAAATTTCAACTATTTTATAATTAACAGTGAACATCATAGTAATTCAATTTGTACAGTATCCTGTGTCTTATGACAACTTTCTTTTCTTTAAACTTTCAGTTTTACCTAACTTCATGATTCAGAATGGTTCTGTTTGTAGTTGCTTTGTAGAGTTCTAAGGTGTAGGTTTAGATTCACAGTACAGGTTTAAAGCTGTCTGTTTAACTATAGTGTCAACTGGTGAATTCTTTTTGTTTTTTTTTTGAGATGGAGTCTTTCTCTGTTGCCCAGGCTGGAGTACAATAGCGCAATCTTGACTCACTGCAACCTCCACCTCCCGGGTTCAAGTGATTCTACTGCCTCAGCCTCTCAAGTTACAGGCATGTGCCACCACGCCCAGCTAATTTTTGTATTTTCAGTAGAGATAGGGTTTTTCCATGTTGGTCAGGCTGGTCTTGAACTCCCAACCTCAGGTGATCCACCCACCTTGGCCTCCCAAAGTGCTAGAATTACAGGCATGAGCCACAGGTGAATTCTTGTATAACTAGATTCATGCAACTAAGAAAATAACTAAAGTCAATCATAAGTATTGGTCACCAGTGTTTCAAACAATCCCATTAATTGGCTGGTGACTTCAATGATCTCTAAAACTTCTGGTTAATAAATTGTCTCTTGTTATGCTAATTACCCTTTCTACATTTAGGATCATATCTTAGGAGACTGCAGATAGAATTCCATGCTATTTTTAGTTCAATAAATGTTATTTTAAATGTTACCATACTTCAGATTTACCGTATATAGTTTAGAGCTTCTCAGAGTTTGTTCCACAGATTTCTAGCTCTCTAAATCAGGGATCCCCAGCCCCAAGACATGGACTGGTACTGGTCTATGGCCTGTTAGGAACCAGGCTGCACAGTGGGAGGTGAGCAGTGGGCAAGAAAGCCCTGCTTGCATTAGGTCCTCATAGAACTGTGGATCCTATTGTGAACTGTGGGTCTAGGTTGCTTGCTCCTTATGAGAATCTGACAAATTCCTGATGATCCGAAGTGGAACAGTTTCATCTCAAAACCATTACCCCATTTCCCCTGCCCCCTTCCATGAAACCAGTCCCTGGTGCCAAAATGGTTGGGGACCGGTGCTCTAGATAATTGCAGTTTAAATAAGATCTGGAAGTGCTATATACTCTATTTCCTCTGTAGAGTTCACAATATAGCAAATTAAATATTCTGATTAAACTACTATTTCCTAAATTTATTTGACTACAGGATCCTTTTTGTAAGCACTATTGACTAACATCCCATAGAAGACATTGTGAGAAATACTCATTGTGTTGCAACTCATTAATAGCAACAAAGTTACCCCTACATCTAGTCCACCAATCACACGTCATTTGCTTAATTATATATGTACATGTGTGTGTATGTGTATATATATATATGTGTATATATATATTATATATGTGTATATATATATTATATATGTGTATATATATATGTGTATATATATATTATATATGTGTATATATATATATATACACACACACATACACACACACACACATATATATATATATGTATGTATATATATATATATATATATATATATATATATAAAGATTGACAGGTGAGTAGAGAGGAAGGGAGGGAGAAGTATTGTCATTTCTAAGAAATATTAAAAATCATAGTGCTTGAAAAGGCCTGAAAGACCAGGGATTTGGCTTCCTTGAGAGCCTTGAACAAATTACAGAACTTTGCTTGATTTTGTTTTGCTTTTATCAGTTTTATTTATCAATTGAGAGTGTCAGACAACTTCTCTTTGAGTTCTCAAGTTTCATGACTCAAGTCTTATTTTCTGTTTCTTTTCTTTTCCATTTTTAAGAACATGGGTCTAGAATAAAATATAGATAACAACTCAGTCATACCCTTTTGCAGGATACTCTCAATATTTTGCTGGCTGTTTCTCTTGATGCATGCATGCTTAATTTTAGAGGCAGCCCATGAAGTTCATTCATTCCGTAGCTCTGTGAGTGATCTCTGTTACTTGGAGAAGCAAAAAATGCAGACCCTTCTGCCCCGCCCACTAAATCTTGCTTGTAATGACATATTATATTATTTCCAAGGAAATTGTGCATTGATTTCTTAGAGAATCAGTGAGAGAGATGACTGAGAGATAGCAGAATAGAGATGTTTGGGATAAATATACCCCTGGGGATTTTTTGATTATAGAAAGCCTGAGCATTAAGAAGTAACACTCATTTAAAAGAGACTATTCAGTTGATAACCTGTGTTGCTGCTAATCACTTCATAACTCCTTAGTTTCCTATTTAAACAATAATAGACAGTTGGCCACAGGAATTTTTGTGTTGAGGTGGGGAAATTTATAAAGGAATAGAACACATAATCATTTCAATGTCTCTTTTAATGGAAAGTAGTTATTTGCATTTGTCACAAATTAAACTTACCTAATTACTAAAATGCTACCCTTTGATTTTTGACTTAATAATTAAGGATGACTTCATTGTGATTTTAATCCCAGAGAATCAGTTTATGTCTGTATAACCTAATGGCTTTCCAAAAAGGTGATTTATTTAATTAAGAATGAAGTATAGTTTATTTATGAGAAGGTGCTTTTTCATGGTTAAATGTTTAACTTGAACTAATTAGGAGCCTTGAGAATTTTAGTTAGCAAGTTAAGGCATTCAAAACTCTGAATGGGTATTTATAATTTAGCTTTTTTCCTTTTATTAGATATGACAGAGCAATTTAGTATTGTAGGATCACTCAATGGCTATTGCAGCACCATTCTTCATAATTTTTATTAATTGTATGGTTTTTCTTTTGTATTTTCAAGTGAGAGTACTTCTTTTCTAATCATGAACCAAAGATCCACTTTTTTTTCCTTCGTAATTCTGTCTATTTACCACTTTAATGAATGCTAGTTAATCCATTATGGTTCACATAAGTATTCTATCAAGGTAGAAATTTAAAGTAAATGGGACTTCATTAATTTAAACTTACAGTATTTTGCTTAAATTCATGCTATTTTTTAATCCATAGAGTAAGTGTGGTGATTGTGAAACATGTTAATAAAATATTTGACACCGTTTCAATGAAGAGCTGGGGTCTAATGTCCTTTCTTCTTGAATCTGGACTGGCATCAGTGACTTACTTGGAAATCATAGTGTGTAGCAGATATTGTGTGACTTCTGAGACTAGTTCAGAAAAGGCTACACCTGTAGCTTCCATCTGATTCCCTTGGGCATTCGCTCTGGGACAAGCCAGCTATCATGTGAGAAATTTCATTTCTCTGAGTCCACCTTGCTGGAAAGGACATGTTTAGACAATCTAGTTGGCAGCCATGGCAGACCTCCTAGCTTCCAGCTCACATCAATGGCCAGCTATGTAAGTGAGCCATCTTGGATGCCCAGACCTATGGAGCCTGGGCAGCAGCCAGAGTCTACATCTGACTGCAGCCTTACAAGAGACCCCAAATGAGAGCTGCCCAGCTTAGCCTTTCCTGAATCCCTGACCCACGGACTCTACAAGATGTAAATATGTAAATCAGAATACATATTCCTCTCAAACCTTGAGTTTCCTGATGATTTGCTATGCAGCAATAATAACCAGAACAAGCAGGTTCAATAAATTGCATAGATATGTTCTTACATGATGTGTTTTAAAAGATAACCATGATTTAAATAAATTACTTTATCTCAAAAAGTTAATCCAATTTTATTATTACCTTGTGTCGTAGTCTGTTTGTGCTGCTATACGTAGCAAAACACCCAAGACTGGGTAATTTATAAAGAACAGAAATTTGTTTCTCACATTGCTAGAGGAAGGAAGTCTAAGATCAAGGCACCAGCAGATTTGGTGTCTGGTAAGGGATTCTCTCTGTTTTCGATATGGCACCCTGTTGCTTCATCCTCACATGATGGAAGCCAGAAAGGCAAAAAGAGCAAAAGGGACAAAAAAGGCTTAGCCAGTTCCCTCTAGCTTTTATAAGGTGTTAATCCATTCATGAGGGCAGATCACTCACAACCTAATCACCTCCCAAAGTCTACACTTCTTAATACTGTTGCATTGGGGATTAAGTTTCAACACAATTTTGGAGATCACAAACATCTTGAAGGGGATCGTAGCACCTTCTGAGAAGTTTTAGAAATTAGTAATATATTATTCTAAGTATACATAAATCAGTGTGTGCTGATAATACAAATCATAAATTTATCTTAACCAAAAAACAATAAAATTATGTTAACATAAAAATTAATGTGCTGTAAGAATTTAATTCTCCATGAATTAAAAAATCACAGGCAGATACCGTAGTTAATGTTTATTTAAAGATTCTAAGAGATTTTCTGTACTCATACTTAACTACCCAGAAATCAACCATTTTTCAGCAAATTCAACTTGGTGAGCTATGGTATAGAATTAGAACTCTTCAGGTTCTTGCTTGGAGCTTTTTATCTGTATACATTTAAGCTAGTATTTTTATTATAGAAATAATATATCCACATGCTCAAAACGCAAACCATAGAAAAGTAAAATGAAAAATCAGCCTCCCTGGCTCCTATTCCATTTCAATCCCACAGGCAACCCCTGATCACAGTTGCTGTTTTTACATTTTTAAGGAGGCTATGATACAACTTCAAATTAAATTTTACATGTATTCCCCTTTCTCTTGATTTGTCAGCTTTATCTCCTATCTACTTTTGATTACCTGCTGTTGTAGATGAGGGGTTTCTTACACTTAGATTACCTCCTATCTCCCTTTCTCCTGCTCTGCTTCCGGTTATGTATAATTTCCAGGTTAATGGTTTTCTTCAGATTAACTGTCGCCTTTATAGCTTGAAATAATATACTTGTACATCTGTTTCTTGATTTACCCACCCTAGCCAGTATTTCTTACTCCTTGATATGAAAAGGGAAACAATAATACTTTTTCTTACATTAACTTTTCCTTGATTCATTGCTGTATTTGTACAAATCCACTGTTACTTTTATCTAAAAATCTTTTACTGTTGATGAATATTTGAATTATCCACTTTGAGATTATTAATAATGCTGCTATGAGCATCTTGCACTATCTTTGGTGCACAGATGTACATGTGTTGCTAAGTCTGTACACTGTGAGTTAAAAGCTATGTGTTCAATACCAGTTTTCAAATAGCTGTACGAACTTACACTCACAGCAGCAGTATGAGACAGTAGGAATTCCATATCCTTACCAATAGTTGGTACTGTTTATCTTTTTCATTTTAGGCATTCTGATGGTATGTAATGATATAGTGGTATAAAATTAGGTTTCGTTTTTATTTCCTTAAAGATTAATGATGTTGAGCACCTTTTCATATGTTTATTGACCATATGTTTACTTTCTTTATTGAAGTACTTATGTAGATAGGTCTCTTGCCCATAATTCTATTAGATTTCCTCCATCTCCCTTCTCTCTCTCATTGCTTTGCAGATTTTCTTTATTCTCTGTAACAACGCTTTTATCAAAAACATGGGTTGTGGGTATCTGCTTGTGCCTTGCTCTTTTCACTCTCTATATGGTGTCCTGGATGAATAGTTGGTTTAAGCTAGTTCAATCTGTCAATCTTTTCTTTTATGGATAGTGGGTTTATATCCTGTTACTATATCTTTCCCTATTCCTCGATCATAAACATATTCCTCCTTATTTTTGTTAAGTTGTATTATTATTGTTGTCACTTATTTTAAAATCTTTAATCTACCTGAAATTTATTTTTTTCTGTGGCATAATCTAGAGTTACATTTTTATTTTAAAATATATTTATACATAGTTCACCCAGCACCATTTATTTTTTGTAACGAAAATATAGGTTTACTTATTACTTTCTAGTCTCTGTGCCATTGCCATTTTTTGCTATGATGCTAGGTCCTATATTACACTGTTAAATAGAAATGGTGAAAACAGATACTCTCACAATCCTCTCAATATTTGTAGAACACGTTTCGATTTTTGCCATTAAATACTATAGTAGCTCTAAGTTTTTAAATAGATTTCCTTTGTTAGGTTGAAGAAGGTTTCTTCTATTTCTAATACGCTGAGAGTTTTTAATCATAAAGAGTGTTAAATTTTGTCAAATGCTTATAAATTACCATATATTGGAATAAATAATATCATTCCTTTGTTTCTCTATTATTGTCTATAGAATCTGCCATGGTGTTCCCTTTTTCATTCTTGACATTGATACAGTAGTCCCCCTTTGCCCACAGGAAATGTATTTCAGGACTTCAGTAGATGCCTGGAAACAAAGATAGGACTGAACTCTCTATATAGTGTACACACACACCCATGATAAAGCATAATTTATAAATTTTGCACAGTAAGATTAGCAACACTCAGAACAGTTATAGCGATGAGCTGTGATAAAAGTTATGGAACTATGTGTTTGCTTTCATGCTTGTTCTTGTGTTCACTTTCTCTTTCTAAATATTGTGCTGTACTTGTTTATTTTCAAACCTGGAAAACTGATAACGCAGAAAATAAAACTGCAGCTAAGAGGACGTTATTGTAATTTATGTCTTCTCTCTCATTCTGTCTAGATATTTGTTAATTTTTTTCATCTTTTTAAGACAATCAGCTTTGATTTCATTGATTTTGTATTCTGTTAGATGTCTATGTTCTATTTTATTGGTTTTCATTCTTATGTATACTGTTTTCTTCGGCTTAATTGTTCTTTAGTTTTTTCAAGTGAAAGCTTAGATAATTTATTTTAGATGAGATTAATATAAATATCTTCAGGCCAATAAATTTGAAGCCTTTGCTTTAATGGGCAATATATTAGTTAGGCTCTTCCAAGAAAACTTGAAGGCCTAAATAAGAAGCATAATCATAAGGGCAATTACACCAAAAGTTAATCAAATTTTTAAAATAGGAATAGGTGCTAAATTGCTGTATAGTAGTATTCTTCTACATCTTCAAAAGATATATAACCTCAGTAACATAAAAGTGGTTTTAAGCACATTATACCTAACAAAAGTAATAGGAAAAAAAGAGGAAATATTTCCAACTTACTTGGAAATTCATCTAGTCTTAAACTAAGGAAGAATGATATGAAAAGGATGAACAATAGGCTAGTTTCACTTATAAAAATCAGCGTCATGGTAGATAAAGGGCAAATTGTGGTTTGAAAAACCTAAACACATTCCTGATGACACCCCGTCTTTGATTTTAATATTATTTGTGCCTCTTCTCTTTTATTTCTTTATCAGTCTTGCCGTTGGCTTTTCTATTTCATTCTTATTTCTTTTCTTTTTCTTTTTTTTTTTCCTTAGGAAACAGTTTTTGGCCTCAAAATTAATGATTTCAAATGTGGCTGTATTTTCTGTTTGTTATATATATATATATATATATATATATATATATATATATATATATTCATGTCTTCTTTTCCTTAGGCTTATTTTTTAGTGTTTTCCACCCTTTTTGTGATTTGGAAACTTTTTTGGACATATTTATTATTGGATATTTTAAACATACCAAAAAATAGATTAGTATAATGAACCTCCATGAGCTCATCCACTAGTTTCCATAATTAGCAACATGTTGCCATCTCGTTTCTTTTGCCATTTCATAATTTTACTTTAATACTGCAAAGCAGCTTCCCTACATCACATTTATATGTAAATACTTCAGTGTGCATCTCTAACAGAAACTCTCAAGCAAAATCACTGTGTCATCATTACACCTAACAAAAGTAGTGAATAATTCTTTAAATACCACCTAATACTTTGTCCATATTAAAACTTATTCTAATATTTCAAAAAAAATTTAATGGTCACTTTCTGTGCAGTAGAATTTAAAATGTGCCTACACATTGCACCTGTCTGTTATGACTCTGCATTCTTATTGTATAATTGTTCTTCCTTCTACTTTTTTATCTTAATTCCTTAGAATTTAGGGAAAAACCAGATTTTTATATATAGAAAAAAAATTCTGGAATTAGCAGATTGCTGCCTTATGGTATCATCTAAGTTGTTTCTGTATTCCCTGCATTTTCTATAGTTAAATCTAGAGATGTGATTGGATTCAGGATCCTTCTTTCAGCGAGGATATTTCATAGGTGGTGCTTTCAACTTACTACTTACTTGAATCACTTTGTAAGAAACATGTCTTATTGCTGTACAGGGTTCGGATGATATCGACCTGATCCTTCCTTTATATAATTCACCATTGCTCTTTCATTTGATGTTTTTATCACCTATTGTAGTTTTTCTTTTTTACAATAAACATTTGTTTTTTATTTTTATGTGTGTGTGTGTGTGTGTGTTTTTTTTTTTTTTTTTTTTTTTTTTTGAGATCAACTCGCTCTGTCTCCCAGGCTGGAGTGCAGTGTCACAATCTCAGCTCACTGCAGCCTCTGCCTCCTGGGTTCAAGTGATTCTCGTGCCTCAGCCTCCCCAGTAACTGG